>JAQBSW010001492.1:67500-132144 GCA_029291075.1 Eudiplozoon nipponicum | reverse complement strand
AATTTTTTCAATCTGACAAACATACAAAAGCTGTATTATTTAGGAACTTTTTGACGAGGCGAATTAAAGTAATTCTCATTATATGTCGTAATCAAATTGGGCCACACAATTTGTCCTGACAAAGTGTGAAAAGGAAGTAGCCCGAAAATAGTCCGTTCTCATTTCCTATGTGGTGCAATCGTAAAAGTTAAATTTAAACTGCTTGTTGGAGCTACAACTCATTCGATTTCACATCTTGAAATATCAAATCACAATCTCATATACCCTAACTAATTTTTTTGTAAGCGCTCACAAATTGACAACTGTGTTCTTTGGCAAATTTAATGTTTATTCAGAACTAAAACTCAGTCTTTTCACATTGTTCCTAAGCAGAAACTTTTAACTCTGTGTTTATTTCATTTTCTTTCTGAATTCTAGTTCAGATTATTGGTGCGGTGTGCAATGTATCCAAGCCAACACTATAGCTATGTTCGACTCATGTGATGAGGACACAGCTATAACCAAATAATATTTTAAGCTCTTTGATTTGCGTACAATCATGCAAACAACCGGTAAAAGACATTTAATAGAATGTTTACACATTTTAATAGTGCTGTTAACAGAGGATTATGTAAGCACTATCTAATAAATGCCAGTGAATCAATTTTATTGTTGTAATTTTGATATAGCATATTACATAATTTCTTATAGACCGGTTACAAAATTTGAATCTGCAGGCGTGATCGATTTAATGTTTGATAATATTTTATTTGTGGAATGAGACATTCTTTCGCGCAATGTTGGATTTCAATTTGCCTAATTATGCCTTACTATCAGACATTACGTTTTTTAGATTTGAAAGTCTTTAAAATTTGTCTGCAAAAGCCGTTATATCGCATCGCGCAAAACAATTTTGCGATTCAACTTTCGTCAATACTTTAATCCTAATGAAAAGTCTGTGATTAGTTTTCATATTTTTCTTTAAGCGAATTATAAATGAAAGAAACAACAACCGCTTTCTGAGGATAATCAATGTTGTTCACTATCACATCCGATATAATTTTACTCGAACAGAAAAGTTTTCCGAAAACTGCGTAATTCTTTCTAAAAGCAGTTTTTAGCTAATATCTCCTGTTAAAAGTTTTTAATTTCGAATTTCAATTCTGATTGTGTTCATGTGCCTTCAAAATTCATAAAATTTTGTCAAGCCTTCTGCCAATAAGTGGGGTAATTTTAACAATTGCGTTGTTAATATTTCGACTTTCAGGTTTTCGATTTTTAATTTCAATCGAATGCGTTTTATAGTATCTAATGAATTCAGTGAATATTGTTTGCTATATGCATGTTGATACCGGGATTCTGACTGACCGCGTCATCAAATTTAATCCAGTCGCTGTGTCTTGAACACATACTTCAACCTTTCTTGGATACGAACACCAAAAACAATTCAATACACAAATCGTATGCTTGCTTTTGGTGTAAAAACAAGGTGTATCCGATAAATATTCTTTTCAATTATTAGATTCGTGAAGGACAATCTCATAATTAGAATGGCTATATTTATTTAGGAGAAATGGTCAGACTTAGTACTTTCATATGGATTATGCGCAGCCGAAGGAATTTTATGCTTGAATAAAGAAAAAATAATTGTAAGGTACAAAGCAGACACGAGATGCAATTTCAGCATTAAATTTAGGATGGCTGACTATCTTTTTATGTTTTAATATGCTCTATTGGGGAGATTAATTAAGTATTCCATAATCTTGATCTTTGCAAATTAATATCAATTTAAACATTTTTTATACTTGGGTGCGATTTAGTTTATTTCAATGCATACGATCACAGAAAGCCTAATGCTAACAGGCAAATAATAATTTAGTAGACATTTCTTGCATTATATATTATTGCATAATTGTCTGACGATAACATAGTCTACGAAAAATTATAACCTCTGTGGTTGCATTTTTTAAAATAAAATTTGCGCATTTGAAAGAAACACCAATCCCATGGTATTTAATCAACCGAACAACTATAGCAAATCTACCGTCAGTCACACGTAATGACGCGTTTCGACATTCCATGATCATTATTAGTGTAGGACGGCAAATTGACCAGCGAAGATCAAACCGCAATGCATATATATGAAAAGAAACTGGTGTTTATTTCAAGCTCGCAAACTTGATTTAAAGAATAGTACCCATCATCCGCGTAATTAATGTCTTTTTAATTGTATAGCTCAATTAAATGTGGCGAAAACTGCAGAAAGTTAATTTGCATGATTGCAAAGATATTTGCAGTCGATATTTACAATCACGTACAACGTATCCGAGACAACTAAATGAGAGCTGCATATCAAATATTCCTTTATATATATATATATATATATATATATATATATATATATATATATCGACTCCGCCTACTGTAAGGCCACTATTAAATTTTATAATTTAGAGTTATATAGTCATACCAGTAATACTGCTCAGATCGGTTTTATTGTTCTGTATGTTGATATATTTATCATGTCATAATTATCGATGTTTTATATTATTATGAATAATTTTCAAAATAGAATTTACGTGCCATACTTTTAAAACATACATACATACATATATATATATATATATATATATATATATATATATATATATATGAAGTTGCGTAGGCAAATTATGCAATGATGAATTTGTTAGTGTATTATATTGTACTGATGAAGTTTGCTGAAGCCTAAATTTACCACTCGTATATTTTGAATACTGACAACTGCTAAAAATATATTTTACCCATTCTACAGCAATTTGTCTCTCTTGACAGACGAGCTTTAATTTAACTTGCATAACTGATAAAATGCAGACGAAAACAGGCGCTGCACTTTATTAAATGTAATAGAACTGACATTCAAATTTGAAAATAATCTTATATGAGAAAATAATTTTTCCTCTCTACATTGACTTCGGTGAGTAATTGGTAGATGTTATCAACATTTAATGAGTATCAACCTATGTCTTTTATTTATGTTGATATGCTATTCCAAATTTTTCAAATACATTGAGCCAGCATACTTCTATGTTATTAAAAATTGTCTTGTCATCAACATTCCTTTTATGTTTTTTTGCGGCATTTATTTTTATAAATCTATGAATAGCTGTCTATCGCGTTGTTTACCAAGTGAATGCTAAACATTCCTATAACGGTCAGTCTATTTTATGATTTAAGTGCACGAGGCAATTAGTAATAACGCATCATTGTTTTGCGTGACAATTTTCAATAAAACAAAAGATGTGGAAAAACGTTTTCAGAATTATGGATTAAGTTTGAAAGAATAAATATACCCGAGAATCGAGTAGTTATTTAAATACTTCATCTGTCAATTAGAAGAATCTATTTGGTATGAGGTGTTTTTCTGAATTTTGTTGATAAAGAATAAAAGTATATATATATATATATATATATATATATATATATATATACAGGCATCTGTGTGTGTATGTGTGTAGGCAAATGCCATATTGGAAAGTGTAATGTCATGAAGATGTCGAGATTCGTCTTGTTTCCATTGATTTTCTTTTTTTGATGTAAATTATTTACGGTCTCACCTGTGCTACTTAGGCAGCCGAATTTCGCAAAAATTTTTGTCTTCATTTATATTTTTTTTGCACAAAAATTCAGCAATATGTAATTCATTAAATTTCTGCTTTCGGAACACATTGTAAATTTAATGATAAACATCCACAGTATTCCATTCTATAAAAATTAATTTTCAATGTTTGGACTAGCAGAGTTGCATTGGGAAACGAATATTTGTTTCTCGAGATTTATTACAAGTTTGCTCAAAATAGTAAATGTACCACTTTAGGCAGAATGTTAAAGTGGAACAAGTGCTGGTCGAGCGTGAAACCGCACTAGAAAATAAAATATGGCTTTAATGGTGTTTTATGTCAGCCCACCTGTATGTTTATGAAGCATACATTGTCAAGTCTTGACACATCATGAGCTTCTCAGCTTCTTCATTTTCATATTTTGTTCTGGCTGAATTACTATTGATTCTTTTAGAATTCAAGGTTTACCATATTGATATGTCCATAGCGTTGGCTATGACAGGTAAAAATTAGAAAAATGTTTCATTTGTCTGTCGTTTCAAATTATTTTTACAATAACGATATAACTTTTGAAAAAATAGCAAAAAAACTGAGACAGGGAATGAATATTAAATAGAAAGGTTTATTGATTTCTCCGTGTTACATCATATCCAATTAAGGCTGAGCACCAAAAAATGCCTTTGTTTGCTTTTATTAATCCAACTGCAATTTTTCAATCGAAATCGATTTTATCGGTTGCCAATTTATTTATTTTGTTGCATTTAGGGATTTTATTTGAAGCCATATCTAGTGTACATATGCGCAAAATTTAAAAATTATTCTACTTTTATAGAAATGCATATTGACCGTTAAGTTTAACATTCGCGTTTAAAGCGCAATGCTCTTTAACCTGAAATGTAAGTCGTCCGGTTCTTGCGGCTTCCTAAATTAATTGACTATTTTTGGTCGACAGACTACTTTCAAATGCTCTATTTGTGGTCGACATAAATGCCAGTTTCTTATGTTCTTAAATAAAATATATTGATTCTGCCGTTTATCGTATGCACGTAGAAAATGATTTGTTAAAAGAATGTTTGCTGCTTTAAAGTAAAATCAAATGCTCTACCATGTGAGGCTAATTTGAATACGCGCTACTATACTCAGCTATGCATGAGGCATATCTTATTTCTTCTTATGTTAAACCATATTTCCCAAAAAGGATGTGCCGTAGGAAGCACGATCAAACGGTAAAATCCCTTAAATACATCTGTTTCGAGTTTACTTACGATTAATTTATTAGAAGTTGGCACTTTGTCTCAAATGCAATTCATAATTGTGATGTAATTTGAGTCAACTAGACGGTATAATTTTCAATACAAATGACTATTAAAACATTATAACACGCAGATTATTTAAAGCCGATAGCTATGAATTTATGCATGGCAAATTTTTCTGGAGAAGTAATTTAAGGATTTTTGCACCTGAACATTGCAAGTTGACATAGATGATTTCCAAATTTCGTTAAAAAACGAATAGTGAGAGAAAACACGTTAAAACTTTGTTTTAATTGTTTATCTGGATTTAATTTATTTCACTGTAAAATGCGTTTGTACATGTTTTTATCAAATCAAAAGTCGCCTCTAGCTATGTAAACTTTGTGTATAGGGTAATTGGTTAGTAATTGAGTGTGCAAATTAAGAAATATTCCACAGATCTAAAATTGGATTGGCTTTTAAGAATTTTATTCATCCAGTTACCTTCTTTTATTTCATCACATCCAAAGTATTGCCCCATCGTCCTTGTAAAAGAAGTGATACAAGAAATGAGAAAAAGACGAAGGATCCTGGCAAATCAGAGCAGAAGGCTTTAGAAAAAGCTAATGAAGACACTAATTATAGAGCAGCAGCTGCCGAATATAATTTTTTGAACAAAAAATCTTTGTTATAACCGCTATTGGGTGTTTTCCACAGCCTTAATTAGAGAGATGAAGATGTAAAAAAACAGCAAAGGAAATGTAAGTAGGCAAATCCGTTCGAATTTTTAATACATGTTGCTTTCGTTGATGAGTCTATAGATAACTATTCATTGATTTATGCTAGCTTCAGTAGAAAAAAAAATTCTGCTACTTAATTTCAGAAATTACAACAATATCCATTTTATATCTGTAGTTAGAAATGGTTACATAAAGAGGTTGGTAATAACGAACTCGAAACACCCAGATATTATTCGTGTTTACAAAAGCGCAGACATTCGAGAGATTTCCTTATTTATCGCAAATCTGAGATGTTTGCCAAATTTTCGAAGAATATCAGAAGGAAAATAAGTTTTGGAATTTTTCAATACCAAATGTTATTATGATTCGAACGGCGGTGTATTGACAACATTATGCGAGTGTGATAGATATTACTTAATTTTTAAATGTCTTTCAATCTATTGCAATTGGAAACGACTTTAGCCGAAATCCGAATTATAATCTAGATAACTTGTTCCCTAACCATGATCTAATTCAAGTCATGAAGAACTAACAAGTGTTTCGCAGTGCTGAGATCATATTTATTTAGTAATGGAATTAGACTACAGGTAAGGTTGTAAGGCTGTTTATTATATTAAAAAAATAACCATAGGCAGGAGAAATCCAAAGGTCAATAATATAAGAATCATGGACGTTAACTCACTAAGTGTTGCGATTGTAAATGAGGCCTTCTCTGAATTTGAGCAGCTTCGCTAATTATGAGATGAACATTAATTATTTTGTTGCCTCTATGTTAATCTTGTTAAATAATATATTGCAAAACTGCGCTTTTTTGATGGGGTACTAAACTATGGATAAATGTATATGTAAATTAATATTAAAAATATATAATAAACTGAAATGAAGTATGATTTACGTCATACAAAGTTTGAGATTTGATATGATAGATATTGAACTAAATTCGTTATTCAACAAAAAATGGTTGTGCAGTCGGTGATAACATTAACTATAATCAAGGTCGCGATTTTGATACAATCACCAGACCCATTAAGTACACACATTTGTCAGTATAATCTAAGATTTGTGTGATGTATTGAAGGAAATTCATCCAGTAGTCAGGTTTAGCCCTTATTGGGAACTCCTTACGTGCGAGCCCTGTCCCCGGAAAATTCTGACCAGTACCTGATGAGTTCCCTATAAGGGCGAAACCGGTCTACTGGATGAATTGTTTTTTCTACACTATACAATTCATAGTTTATACTGACAAATGTATGTACTTATTGAGCCAGATGTTTATATCAAAATCGCAACATTGATCTTGGTAAATTCCTTTTTTTGCACTTCGTAAACAATAAGAAAGAATTAAATTGACTAAGCTTTGAAATTATCCTAAATTAGGGTACAATCTTGAAATTGATTATTTCAAATATAATGAAAAGTTAAATTAATTCAACCGATAGATAAAATGGATAATGAATTGTTATTTGTATTAAAGTTGTCCGGTAACTAGTTTGAGATACTTAGAATTCAAGTCTTATATCTACTATACCGGATACTTTGTATGACTAGGAGTAGTAAATGGTACTTGACTACAAGAGGTAAGTAATTTTAATGAAAAAAATTAAATCTAAATGCAAAAGGATTACGTTGTAATATCAATAAATACTATATTGTACACGTCTACGGTGTGTCTGAAGTAAATTAGTTCATTTATTAATACGATTATTCGGCTGATATAATACCGTACATTAGTTTAACAACCATGGTATATCTGTTACCTAAAGTTAGCAGTCAACGATAACTCATATCTTGAAAGATCCAAACGAGCACTGTATGATCAGTTAGACTCTATTTTAATATTTGAAAACAAATATTTAATTCAACAAATGTTCATCTTCTGCGTCCGCGTCAAAATATTTACTCGTTGTTGATCTATGTTTTCCCTTTGAAACATGGGTAAACAATTGCTATATTCTGTAAACAATTTATTAGCTAAATACTCCTTTCATCATTTTTTTAGCATTATTACCGATGATTTTATATTAGCGGAGTTAAATTCACGTTTACCCGTAAAAAATTTTCGAGTGTACGTCCGAAATTTTAATCTTGTTAGATGACAAGCGAAAAAGTGACGTAAAATCGAACGAAAGAATGATTTATCTGTTGCATTCAATTAAATCTAATTTAACTTCGAAAATGGCATATGTTATTGCACACTTTAAATTGGTGGGTGAACTTAGAACGAATGTAGGGCATTATCAAATTTCCATCGTTTATGCATTGACATATTTCAGATAATTTATGTGCTAATGGATTAGACAACAACAAGTCACTATACGGTATGGAGAACGAAAGTGGACTAAAAAATAAATTTTACAAAATAATTGTAAGAAGGAAATGAGAACCATCTGGAAATAAAGTCAATCCATCCGATACATCACACATGAAAATTTAAAATGGTGTACAAAATATATTATTTAATGAGTCGGCTCCAATATTACACCTTCAATTTGATGATTTAAACTTTTAATTTTATTGGATCTAAAACATCGAAAAATACTACGTAGGGACAAGTATTTCAGTTAGATGTTAAAGCTTTCTCACTATTACGCAGAAGGTTTTAGTGACGTTTGTTACTGTTGGGCGGGTTTAGAATTCAAACGATTTACATATGTCAATGAATCTATTAGTTAATAAATGTATTTTCTTCTAAAAGAGCGATTCGTCAGATGACGTGTCTTGCAAACATCGGTATTTGTAGATAATTTTTCCGTGAGCCAATGACATGCTAAATTATATTTCCCCAAAGAAATATTATTGAGTAGAAAAAAAATGATAAATTTTCTGTACAAACCAGTACAACAATTTAGAAAAAAAAGCATCGTGTACTCGATAGGTTGATTTTAGATAGAATATTTTAATGTAAGATTATTAGATACGTAGGTCAAATCCAATCAATATGACCCATCTGCAGGTTGTTCAATGTAAAAGCTACAATATTTGTGTACATAGTCAACAAGTTCCTATTATTGTGAGCTGTAAAAATATACTTTCCTTTAATATTAAAATATTTAAGATAATATAAGTAAAGATTTAATAAGCTTTAAAATTTATATTGGTGTTTGTATAGTTGTCATAAATTGAAACATCTTCAAATTGCTAATGGCGTCACGTTTTTGTTTTATCAGAATATTTTTTTAGTCTTGCAAATGTAATAGGTATTCATAGTACTACCTAGGTCAGACTGGCCAATTGTTAAGTAAGTAAAACCAGAAGCAGTTTATACTAAAACGGCTGTCCAGTTTGGGAGATAATACTGCATTAGGCAAACAAAAATATTACGAAAAAAACATAACAAACCTAATGGAATATTATAATCATTAATTATTTAGATATGTTAGTAAAAACTAAGAATTGTATAGTGTAAAAAAGGCAACTCATCCAGTATACCAGTTTCATCCTTATTGGGAACTCATCATGTACTGGCCAGAATTTGCCGCGGATAAGGCTCGAACCTGAGCAGGTCTACTTCGGAATATGGTGACCTGAACACTGAGCCACCCAGCCGCACACTACATACAATTTTCAGTTATATACTAACTAATGCAACTTGGTTAGTCCATTTTTCCTTTAGGCGGAGCTCATGTGGCATCCATTTAGACCCAAAGTTCCAACCAACCATCCCAAATCTGTCATTACTGAACAGACATCACACTACATGTGTAGTGGTATTGAAATGATTATTTATATAATTAAACGAACATTGTTTGTTCGGGCGATGATAACAATTATTATAGTCAAGGTTGTGGTCTTGATTTAAGCAACTGACCCATTAATTCCTTCCCTATGTCAGTATAAACTAAAAATTGTATAGTGTAGAAAAAGCAATTCATCCAGTAGACTAGTTTCGTCCTTATTGGGAACTTATCCCTGCCGCACCAGGGTGGCTCAGTGGTTAGAGCACCAGACTCCGAAGCAGACGTGCCCGGGTTCGAGCCCTGTCCGCGGGAAATTCTGGCCAGTACACGATGAGTTCCCAAAAAGGCCGAAATTGATCTACTGGATGAATTGCCTTTTCTACACTAAAGAATTCTTAGTTTATACTGAAATATGTGAGTAACTAATTGGTCAGGCGTTTATATCACAACTACAAACTTGATTATAATAATTTTCATCACCGCCCGCCAACCAATGTTCGTTTAATCCTAATGGATTTCCATATGGTCTCCAAAACAAAAACTGAAATGAAGCTACGAATTGCAGAATCATTCAATTGAAAGTTTGCCTACCAGCAGTTAAATAAGTAAAATAAATGTTTGCACGCATTGAAAATTATCTGGCTAATTATTTTTGTGTACATCTGCTGGCACGTAATTCTTCGCAATTAAATATGATACCTTACTTATCTCTGCATGACATAACGAGATCGGGAGAAATATACCCTAGTAAATTGCATTCTATGCGCATGATTTTTAATGAAAATAAATGTGCTTCAGTATTCATGTTATTACTCAATTTTGAATCATTGCAACCTTTCTCAATTCTTGCAATATTTTTGGTTTAAACCGTTAAAGTTTATTGACATAATTCGTTATCTTTGACATATATAAGGAATTAAGAGCATAGGGAGCTATCTATTGATGCTAAAATACTGGAACAAAATTTTTCCTAAGTTACAATTTGTTAATTACGTATTATTTCCAGGTTTTTCCAATTTTGACACATTTAATCAAAAATAATTACTATTAAGTCATCCGGTAGATTAGTGTCCGGGAAATGCATTCAATGTTGATGGACCAGTTTCGCAAGTCCGTTAATGAGCCATACTTTATTTTATCCAGTCTAAGACGTAAACGATTTTCATTTTAATACCTTTATAAAATAATTTCCGAAAGAGATATTTAATTAAGAATTTAATGATTATATATGTAGTGATTGCCATAATTAGAATGTTTTTGATAGAAAAACTGTTCCTTGTTTATCTATTTATTTTTTTCTTATTTCCAGGTGGATTTGTCAGCGATCGCAATTATATATGTGGACTTAAGATAAAAAGTCGCAGATCAATAACATAAAATTGTCAGTCAATTCCAGTGGGCTTTTAAAAATTTCTAGGGTTTTTAGAAAAATGTCCAAGGAGGATCAAACTACACTTAATATAGGATGATTTAATCATTATAAATGAGGCTCATTTCACCTGTAAACTTACATTATTTTGGGTAGACTGTAATATATCTCAGCGTCTGAAGGTTTAAATGGAATTAGACATTTAATCTATGAGCAGTTGAAAACTTAAATGATTTTTATTACATGTACTAAAAAGTTTTTACATTAAATAGATTTTATCTTAATTTACTTGGATAAAGTTGGTTACAAAATGAATATGGCAAAAGCTGATCGTAGTGGCGCATAAAATGATAATTCGACGTTAATATCGAATAAAACTCTCTCACGCTGTGTGTGTGTGTGTGTGTGTGTGTGTGTGTGTGCGTGTGTGTGTGCCTTATTGGTTCGATAGCCAGTTATCTGTTTTTGAATGCCCTTTAATTACATATTGGGATTCGTGCCAAGGCGGTACCATTGATTGTCTATATAAGAGACGTTTTGTGAATAGTTGGAATATCGAAATTGTGCTTATTTCAAGCCTATATATATATATATATATATATATATATATATATATATGTGTGTGTGTGTGTGTGTAAAAATATATAAAAATTATTATCAACACAAGTACAATCGAGGAATGCACAATTAAAGAATTTTCGGTTTATATTTATGAATATTCTAACATATTTTTTTCTTGAATACAAAGATTTCATTTGCACGATAGTGTCTTTCTACAAAACATCATGTGATCGTTATATGCCGAGTCACAATACCTCGATGTGACAGATTCTAGTGTCTATAATGATTGTTCGATATATTGCGATCACAGATTTCCTCCGGAGACATAAAAACCAACTTTATCAGGAGAGACTTGAAAGATGTGTGGGAATGTTTACTATATAATGTCTATGCAAGTAGTTTGCCTTACGTTTCGTTTATTGTTTCTACAATGTGTAGACTATTCAGAACATATTTTTCTATTTTCGTAGTCCTATTGGTAATAAATAGCTTGGAAAATCTTAATCTTACTGCTTAACAAATACTAATTAGTTCTAGTCGGCAACAGTTTATCCGAATACAAATATTCGTGATTGCATTAGTAATTTCGAAAGCGTTTTAACCACTTAATTCCGCTTTAACTGTCCAGCCCGATACTTTTTCCAAAATTATAGAGAAATTTATTTAAATAGTCAAGTCGGAAAAGATGAACTTCTTGAAATGCCTCTGAAAATTCAACAAATTATCTCTCTAGGACAATTTAAGTAAGAATTTTATAAGGTATATCTTGTAAATTTCTCATACTAAGCTACATATATACGGAAATAATTAACTGTTACCGTGAAGAGCGACATGTGCTAACAATTAGTCCGAAACTCTCCATGAAAATTTTGGTTCATTTATCGCCATATTTTAAATGCCATATTTTAATAGCTAAAATTCCACTGTAGCAAAAATTTTGCGATATGAAACAATTTGGCAATAGAAGGAATAAACCTATTTACACACACTTTATAGAATACTATCCTCTATTTATATGGTGGGATCAAAATAAATTTTAGAAATATTATAAATCAAAAAACTTTTTTAGTAAACTTCCGGGCTTTTTTGTTTTTCCAAATTAAAAAGATTATTTCTATTTATTGGCTATAAGGTACTCAGAAACAAGTTCAAATAGGACAACAAGTATATGCGAAATTCAACTCGAAACACATGCATGCATGAACTACCAACATTTGATCATGCTAGTATGTATTAAGTGTTACGAACCTAGTAATAAATTAGTTCAGTTGTGACCAGAAGGATAAACCAAAGACAATAGTCGTTTCTAGGTTCGCAACAACTAATACATGCTTGCATATATATTACTTCTCCGCAACAAACAGTATTTAACTGTTATATTTGACCATGCTGCAATTGGCATATCCTTCTGGCCTTGATTGAGCTAACATGACTGTAGGTACGCAATTCTTATTATATTAATACATACAGTTTAGTTCACCGCAGCCAAAAACATATCACTAAAACTATTTATGTTTCATGAGCTAATACAAAGCGGTATCAAAACTTCGCTCTGACTCTTGTTTTTGTGAAGCCAACAAGATTTATGCGCTCGTACACCAACCTGACTGTTCCATTTACTGACGAGACATTATTTTCTTTTCATTAAACGCAAATAAATTGATACTGCTTCTACGTGCAGTATGCCAAAGTATTAAATTCGAATTTATTAAGTTCTACAAATTGAATAATCCTAGAATTTAAGTTAGAAAGTGATAGCAAGGTCATTCGAAAGTTTGGCAGCAGAAAACGTCAAATAGTAAAATTTTGATTATAGTTAGCCAACTGAATTTATTCTACAAACTTAATGATTGTCAGCCTTCTAAGCTAGGCGGGTAGGCAAGAGTTGAACTTAGCAATACTCGGTAATTATAGTCTTATCGTATAAAAAGAAATCTCGGTGGACATGCACTTAGGCACTAAAAAGGTGAATATTCAAAAATAAATTATTTACTGCTCTATGTAAAAAATCGATGTAACATTGATCAACTTTTACTTTTCCCTGATTTAAATTTTCCTCCTTTCACTAATGCTATGTTACGACTCTCTAAGCTATTAGAATTTGCACTAGTTGAATTTTAGATATTCTCCTTCATTTTAACTTACTTGCGAACAACAATTTTGTTCAATTGGAGCACAAAGAAGGACAAAAATTTCATCTTGAAAAAAGACTTTAGGCATTACGTTAAATCGTCTAAAAATGCAAGAAAATCTTGGAAAGCATTAATAGATTTGCTGTGCTAACGGAGAAATTTCAATTACAAAACGATATACGCTATTATACGATTCTTCTATAACATGGACGAATTCTTATGTAAAGTTTATGACCATCTAGCTATTCTGCGTTAAAGTGTATCCACAATAAACCGATTAACGCTTATATTTTTTTTTCTGCCAAATTATTACGCGTCAAATTCGTTCAAATTTGTGTAGGCCTCCCTCTAATTTATATTATTGATATCCGAGTAACTATAAATTGACAAAAAATGTATATTCTTCCCAAATACTGATTTTTTAACAGTATTATGCATCAAGCTGATAAACTGAATTTAAAAAGGGTATAGGGAGACTCCAATAATTTTTGGTGCCACATGCAATAGTGACCATCTCAACCGCTGTTTATATATTGCTATGAATCAATTTCGTTGTATATTCGTGGCTGCGAGGACTACGTACATCTAATAGAAATATAAAAACCTTAGTCTAATATCGTTCTTGCATGCATACATTTAGTAGATTGCACCTTCGATTAGGTCCAAATAATTCTGAAAAATGCATTGTGGTCTTGAAGCAATGAGCCGGCCAATAATTATGAGTAATCAGTAAAAAAGATGAACATGCCTGCTCTTTTTTCTCAGACTAACATCGAATTTTTCTTCTGTAATTTATGAGTTAGCATTACTAAGAACACACTACCCAATTTATAACGTGTATGTTATGTCTTGCGAAGCGCAATTAAAGTGAAGTTTCCATCTGTCAAGTATCTATTACGAATAACATAATTTTTAGAACTATCTCTATTTGCAAATATAGATGGAAATTTTATCCGATATAAGAACTCGTTCTTTCTCATCTTATCCTCTTGTATTTACAACTGAACATATATATATGTATATATATATATACATATATATATATATATATATATACTCTCTCTCTCTATATATATATATAGTGAGTCAATGACCTCGCATGAAGATGATAGATTAAATATCCAAACCCTCTCAGCATTTCAAGGTGTAGTCTAGACTATCTGTGGTATGAAGTTATCTTAAGTTTATTTGAAACGAAACATAAGATCACAGCAAAACACGCAAATTTGTGAGGATCTGCCAATAAGCCCTTTATTCCTCAAAACTATTGAACAGTTAAACAGATAACTTAGTCAAATCTTCACTCAATATAGCCCACAGAGGTTACCAAGTAAAGCATCAGCAAGAATAGTAACATGTGAAAGAATTAATTGTCTCGAATTAAAATTTCATTTTCCGGAAATTTACTATGAGGCAATGTAGTAAAATATCTTTGTTTTAAAGCAATTCCGAGAGATATTTTAAGTACAGTTTCAGATTTTGAGATTTGTACGAATTTCATTGTGTCCAATTAGTCGCAAAAATTAAAAAACTAACACAAACTGGCCGATTTTGTCTTTCTATGGTCATTATCAGAGCACAACATCTAACTGAATTTCGGCGATTAATTTGGATGTCAATTCATATAAAAGTAAATACTATTTAGGTATATGCCATTTAATTCCAGTCGTCTCGCTAATATAATGTCGTAAAATGTTTAAATTTATCATTCTATTTAAAACTCTCATTAGCGAAAATAAAATGCGAGTTAGTAAAATCAGTTTGCTTGCATTAGAAATAATCCTTTTGGTCGCACTGAAGGAAGTTATTGCGTATACTATCATTTGGAATGACAATTACGCCTAGTAACTTCAATGTGTGTACAAATTAGACCTAACCAACCATTTACGTGTTTTGCATATAATTATTTCCATTAGAAGATATAAAGCACGAAACCTGTATGCAATTGAGATTACATCTGATGCTAAATGGACTTACTTCACACATTTAGCTATTTGGCACAACAATTATTTCAATCAAGACTTCCAGGTTGAGATTATCACCAATCCCTTTCTATATTTATATATATAAAAGGGTTGATATTTACTTGATACTACCAACCTTGATTTAAATGAAATGATACAGATTAAACCATGTCTAATATATAAACGATTTGTGCTTCTAGTGTAGCCCATTTTCCTAGAGACGTAGTTACGTCAACTGACGAGTTTTGGGCATATAAAATCTCATAATATAAAAACAAAAACGATTCACATTCCAGATATTTTGTCTGTAAACTTTTTCTGTCAATGTTCCTAAACCGTGGTTTATAATGAAACCAAAAAGTATTATATAAAAAAGTAGCAACAAAATGATTGCACATTATTTGCTGAATCTGTTAATGAAGCTTGTGTGTTCCATGCATAGCTACGTTTCTCAACGCTGCGACAAATTTTCGTTACATAAAAGAGAAATGTTTATAAATTGACCATTAATTATGAGGTAAAGGCAACACAAAAGCGATTGCTTCCTTGTGCTCAGTAAATTATAACTGAAATCAGTCAAAAGCACTGTATTCCTATCAATTGAATGTTCATTTAACTTGAGAAAGGCATTATCCCACTTTCGTGGTCATATCTGCGTCATTAAGAAGAAAGTAGAAAACCTCTAGGCAACAAGAAGATATGGATGATGGTGTACAAAACATTAGTCGGAGAACACAGGCCTTTGTACAGTTTATTTGTGGTATTACCTTTTTACCTTATAAAGAAAATTTGCTGATAAATACGACGTGATAAATAAATAAACCATAAACTGAAAACCCGACAAATTTGAATGGACACTCAAAATGAAATATTCTGCGCCACATTAACTTTTGTCATCTTCGGTCATCAACATATTTATTTCTTTCAATTTACTTCAATCAGAAGAGATAATGCCAAACATGAACTTTCTTGAACTTTAATATAGTGTAGTTAGATCATTTAATAGAAATTAAATTCAAGAGTAATGTCATGTTTATAAACCTGAGCTTGTGTGGATGTTAGTTTTACTTAGGAAATTGGTTCTTTAATTTTCTCGAAATTTTTTTACTAAATATGGTTTTTGCGTTTTGTATTCATTAGAACATTATACGAACGTATTTCTTCTTTTCATTCCTTACTTGATATTGCAAGCTCTCATTATATTCGTTCTGAAAGAATCATTGGTTTACGGTAGTTGTAACCCTCGTCTGTTGTAATAGGAATTACCTTTTTATGTGATAATAACTGTGGTTTTATTATGCCAATTGACGGCATTGAAAAAATGGAAACAGGCCATTTTGTTGCAATTCTCAATTTATATCTGCATTTGACTTTTATTACATTTTTGGAATCAATTCTGTTTTATTATCATAAAACCCTTTTATTAATAGGCCTCGCAATGCTTCTACACTCCTTATACAATTCTCCAAATTGCTAATTTTTTGTATTTTTACAAAATTTATATGAACTACCAATCAAACTTATATACTACGTAGTTATTTGTTGTGCCTGACTGAATTTGTGAATAATTTAACTAAACTTTCAAACATTATTTTAGATGTTCAAATGTAACAAGAAAGTCAACATAAACGAAAGGTTTTATCTCGTTTGTACATTAATTTCGTGCTAACTGGCGTTTCGTCAATAGAAACCCGAATTACACCCAATACAAACTATGAAATTGTGTGAATCCATACATTCTGGCCTTGCTCGATATTAATTGATAACATGTACAAAATCGGCAAACATAGTTTTGGTACTCTTTCTAGGATGGTTATATATTATATATAGTGAGTTGACTTTGAAGTCGCATTTTAAAAGAATTTTATGATGTTTACTGATGCTCTTATACACATTCGTATATAAGTTTGCATCACTCAAATTACTCACAGTCCTCACCCAAATATATAGTTGAAATAGTGTGTAATAATGGATTCTACTGATGAGTCGCCAGTAAGCTAAAAACAAATGTGCACTTGCGATTATACCTTTCGATCATGCTGATGTTGGGTGATCTTTCTGTTTATATTTGAATTAATTTGTTTCTAGGTGCGCAACACCTAATACAGAATTGCATATATATTATTTCTCCGCAAAAAACGTTGTCTAACAACTGTATAAGATCAATTTTATCGCTATAAATGTACAATTTTGACTGAAGTTCACTATCACACAAAATACACATTTTAAATTAAGCCTTAATTTGTGTTACTCAAGTTTACGATCTGATGACTATTTAATTTTATCACATTACACAACGATTTGTGTAGTATATTTCGGTTTAATACATGTTTTATCAACTGATTTCCTGGAGAATTAGAAAAAAGATTTTCGTTGGCTTATAAAATATTCAGACTTTAAGTCCTTCTAAATAGGTTCAGCTTGACAAAACGCTAACCACAAAAATAAGGTAATATATAATTACAAATTTCTTTTAGTATGTGACAGGGGTAGCGCATTGGATATAGTCTTAGTCACCACAGCGAATGAACACAAATTCGAGTATCGTCCACGGCAATTCTGGGCATAAATTGAAAAGCTCCCAACTAGGAAGAGACCGTTCTATATTTCATATGATCAGGGAAATTTCATTAAGTGTGTGCTAAAATGCGTCAAGAGTTCGATCGTTTGCAAATAAAGATTAATGCTTATTTAAATGCCAAGGAACAATCCAATAGACGATGACTACATCAAATACACGCAGACAGATTTGCAAGAAGAAATGCATATTTAAAAGGTTGATTTATATATATATATATATATATATATATATATATATATATATATATATATATATATGAATTTGAGAAGAAGTTTGTTTGATTGTTCACGCTAATTTAAGCATATAATTTAGGTTCTATTAAAATCAATTTCTGACTAGCTACGCAATATCTAATACTTATTTCAATGCTTTGTCGTGACGACCGAAGAATATGACCTATAGGATGGTAACATATTCACTTATGGTAATCTGGTTCCATTTGTTATGATGCCAAAGTTCTAGGCATGTGATAAATTATTTTGCGTCTTCTGATAGTAATTTAGTCTTTTTAAATATTTCTGTTTCGCGGTGAGTTTGAATTTAGCTTATTATATTTAAATGTGATTTATAAAATTTCACCTGAGCGCTTATTTTGGCCTATGGTACATTGATTTAATATCCAGATGTAAACAATTTTATGTTTTGCAGTATTTTACTTCTCCAATCGGTTCTTCTATTTTCACTTTGTTCCCTTTAGTTTGCGGTCAAAAATAATCTAAAATGTTTCAAAAGGTAACTCAATGTATTTCGGTGAAGTGGGAATATTGTTATTTAGTATTTTTATTAAACTGATATAAATAAATAGTCAATTGATTTGCTTCAATACTGTTATTGCGTAATTATGGGCTTGTTTAAGACTAGTATTTTTAATAACAGTAAGTAAAGCGTAACGTTTTCGGTGAAGTTTTAAAGAATCACAAATTACAGAAAATTTTAGAACTTATCTATAATTATTCTAGCAAACATTAGTATTCATAAACGATTTTTTCACAGCTTTTAAACATAATTGAGATTCAAGTATCATTATTGCTCCGGTGAATGACGGAGCATTAAAATAAATCAAGTGGTTTCTAGATGAAAACTTAGCCTTAAAAACATTAATCACTTATCTTGATGCTTATTTAGTACACTTATGGGAAGCAGACTAATTTTTCCTCCTGACTAACCGGTAATGCGATAAAACATAGTGCTCTTCGGTTGATGATACCAGGCTTCCATAACGATGCTAAAATGTTCTCAAGCTATCCGCTGATTATGTACCAACAGTCACAAAACCCGGGTGCGGACAGAACGTCTAACAATTTGTGTTACACTAATGGCACTGGCCTCTCACGACTAATTTCATTTTTCACAAAATAATCATGACTGAGTACACAGTTTCTTATGAAGTTAACGTATTTTAAAAATTATTACAATGAATGCTGATTATATTTAATCAACTGCAGGTAAAACATCCTCAAGTTATATATCAACAGAGCCAAAAGCCATCATTGAAATGAAGTGGCAAAATTTTGTAAAAAATGCATTTACATAACAAAATCTTATTTAGTCTTTCTAAAGTATTTTAACTAAACTGGAATATGTCATTGTTAATAAAATGTTATGCAGTTTATAGGCGATAGTTTATTTAGTTTTTAAAAAATCAAAAAATAAAATCGCTTCTATTATTATAATATAAATTGCGAATTATGTATTAAGATATTCACTAAAATATACCTTAATATATGCTAATTGATAATAAAATCACGTTTGGGTCAATTACATCTGCATTTTTAGGAATTTACTTAATGTTCGATCACGAGCGAATTGAAATAAAAATACACATTAAATCTTAACACATTTTAGTTGTTATAGCAATTATTAAGTCAATTTCTGTTGCAAATTGTTAAAAATTTGCATGCTTAGTAAGTTTCAATGGGGATATTATATATATATATATATATATATATATATATATATATATATATATATATATATATATATACCAGCAATCAAAGAGAAACAGCCGTTAATGTCCATATCAAATATTATTTACCAATATACATGCGCAAGTTGTCAATCAACTTACGTAGGCCGATCGACCAGACGGTTAATTACTCGAATGAGAGAACATTGCAACTTGAACGCCTGTTTTAAATTAAATGGTGAATACACGTCTGCTGTTGCGCAACACATCATCGAAACAACGCACGTATGTTCTCCAGACGTAGCATTCAAAGTAATTACTAAATGCAAGAACAAAAGGGAGCTAGCCACATACGAAGCCTTATGGATAAACAAATTGCAGCCAGATTTATGTAAGCAGAAGAAGCACGTACAAGCATTGAGTTTGAACTGGATGTGACGCACGCAATTTGATTGGTTTCTATTTTTCACACTCGCTTTGTTCACGTATTTCTATCTTGTTTTGCTTTCCAATTTATATATAAAGATATGTTCATGAGTAGATATTTGAGAAGACCATGCGAAAGAAAATTTTCTTATATCTGATAAAATTTCTTTTTGTTTTTGCACATAAAAAGGGTACAATGAATTTTATTAAAGCTCGCATTTCAAAAGAATCTTTCAGAAAACTAGATGAACTAGTGACGTTAAAGTGTAGAGCGCAAAGAACGCAATTGTGGTTAAAACATTATTATCAGTGTATTAAACAATTACGGTTCCCAGGTGTTTTGGTACGCAGTTTACGAAAATCAAAACTACGAGTCAACCGAAGAAATCTTACAAGGTTGACGTATTCTAAAATTGAGCAGTTGAAGGAAGATGAAGCAGTGCTACAGGCAAGAATTGGGTGTGTATCTTGTGTATTAGATGAACTAAGTCTTTTTGCAAGAATGAAATTTTTGATGTTTTTGCCGGCAGTTATGAAGAAAGATAAAGCAAGAATTTTGAACAAATTGGAAAAAGATGTAAAACCTGGAGTTTTTTTGTGATTTAATACCGACCGATCTTGATAAGCGTGTGTAACTTATCAAAAGTACCAATCGATCAGCTAACAATGGAGGCACTATCAGGTAAGGCCAAAAATTATGGAATACATCCTTCTAATAAATGCAATATTGATTTTGAGGCAACATCTGAACTGTTATCTGAACAAACAAGCTGACTTTGGAGCCTATAAGTATTGATTATAAAAAAATTGGTTCAAGGCTACACTGATTGGAATATGGAGCTTCACACTTGAAATCGTCTAAATGTACGGAGCGGCATGCGTTGACACAGCAGCATCTAAATGCACTTGAAATATCAGCAGAAATGCAGACATCAAAATACTACGCTGATAAAGGAAAGAGCGCAGTTATAATGGACAAATCTGAATACGTACAAAAAAGATGGAAAACGTGTTAAATGACAATACAAAAATTCCACACGTCTAGACGATAAATCAGATCGAAATAGACAAGGTGGAGCGCAAAGTGATTAATGAAATTAAGATTTTGACAAATGCCGGATTATTGATGAGGCCACTGCACGAAGCTCAAGCCAGTTATCACCAATAATGCGGATTACCAAAAAAACACAAAAGAGTTTGTCGCTGTGACCAATTTTATCAATGAGTAAAATTCTCCGTTTCATACGCTAGCTAAAATGGATAGTTCGTTTACTTGAACCATTACGTAAACTACTAGGTAATCATTCGGTTGCCGATTCGTTTGAGGTTGTAAACAAAATTCAAGATATAAATGTTAAAAACAAGATTATGGTATCTTTTGATGTTACGTCTTTGTTTACAAATGTTCCAATTGATGAAACCATTGACATTATAATCAAAGCGGTAGAACACGATATATTACCATCGCCGGTGCCAGGTCGAACTCTACGCAAGCTTATCTTATTATGCACGAAAGACGTACGATTTCGTTTTAATGGAAAAATCTACAAACAGACTGATGGTGTCGCAATGGGAAGCCCCTTATCTCTAGTGTTGGCTGAGATTTTTCTAGGGCACCTAGAAAATACATCATTAAAGAGTGACATAAGTAAATGTACTCAATATATACGGTACGTGGATGATATATTTCTTGTACTTAAAAACAGGTCGCAATCACGAACATTGCTTCAACGTTTCAACAAAGCACATAAGAATATCGGTTTCACGTCAGAGCACGTGAAAGATGACTGTCTGCCTTTCCTTGATGTACTGTTAAAGAAAGAAACTAATGGTAAATTAAACAGAACAATTTACCATAAACCAACATGGTCTGCACTGTATTTGCATTACAACAGTTTTGTGCCATTTCAATATAAATTATCAACAGTTCGTGGTTGCTTCTCAAGAATTGACAGGTTAGTTAGTCAAGATTCTAAAGAAAATGAATATAATAAGGCAATTAACGATTTAATGACTAATGGCTATCCCAGACAATTAATTGAATCAATTATTAAAAGGGGAGTTAACCAGAAACAGACGTACTATGGGCCAGAAAAGAAAACCGTCTACCTAAACATCCCATTTAAGGGGGATGCAGTTTCCCGAATGGCACAAAAAAAAAGTTGAAGCAGCATTGACACGCACATTTAATGCAGCCAAACTACGAGTGTTATTTAGGGTAACACACTTGCCTTTACCAGCAATCAAAGAGAAACAGCCGGTAATGTCGATATCAAATATTATTTACCAATATACATGCGCAAGTTGTCGATCAACTTACGTAGGCCGCTCAACCAGACAGTTAATTACTCGAATGAGAGAACATTGCAACTTGAACGCCTGTTTTAAATCAAATGGTGAATACACGTCTGCTATTGCGCAACACATCATCAAAACAACGCACGTATGTTCTCCAGACGTAGCATTCAAAGTAATTACTAAATGCAGAAACAAAAGGGAGCTAGCCACATACGAAACCTTATGGACAAACAAATTGCAGCCGGATTTATGTAAGCAGAAGAAGCACGTACAAGCATTGAGTTTGAACTGGATGTGACGCACGCAATTTGATTGGTTTCTATTTTTCACACTCACTTTGTTCACGTATTTCTATCTTGTTTTGCTTTCCAATTTATATATAAAGATATGTTCATGAGTAAATATTTGAGAAGACCATGCGAAAGAAAATTTTCTTATATCTGATAAAATTTCTTTTTTTTGCACATAGAAAGGGTACAATGAATTTTAATAAAGCTCGCATTTTTCAATAGAAATATATATATATATATATATATATATATATATATATATATGTAAAACCTGATGTAGTCGCATAAAATGAAATCAAACGAAAAAGAGAAATAATGAATGGAAGAAATGGCAATAAATATTCACGGACAGAGATCACCAAAATGCATCCTAATAAAAGTGAGTATTACTTGTAATAGGGTATCACATGGTTTTTGAAATGTTATACCCTATAATTAAAAAAATTTTACTAAAAAGATTATCACACATCTACGGAGTAACGAATCATGCTACAATAGGATAAAATGCCACAACTATATGCTAATTTCGAGGGTTAGAGCGTTTAACGGGTGGGTGGAACGCTAAATTTCTCGTTTTAAATTAAAATATATGATCGGTTGCCAAATATTGCGTTATACCAAAACGCATGAAGCATTTCAAAGCAAATCACTTTCATTCAATTATTATTCGCAAAATCCAATTAACTGCACTTATGGTTTAGAATAAATTTTTTTATACCAGGTGTAATTTATTATTTGAAGGAATTGTATGTCCGTGGACCTTTGCACGGGATAACTTCGAAATGCGTTGTATTCAAAATAAAAATTGCATTCTTGGTGTTACAAAACTCTTTTTTATATGTGTATCTTGGCTCGTAACTGATCACACACAACACGTTTACACCCAATACCAAGTCAGGATAAATATGATCTAGCTATCATCAACGGAGTGAAAAGGGTTAAAGGCATAAAATAAAGCGCAGAGCAGTCTAAAATTATTTGCAATAAAGCCACTGTATTATTCATAATTATATTATTCATATTAACGTGACCAATGGCTGGATTTTTAAAAGCGTTCAGAAGTATTACCATCGATTTTCTAAACTATTGGTGTAATAGTGCATTTAGACAGAACCGACAGTCGTTGTTAATTTAGTTTGAGAGCGTAAGGCTGTATTTAATAAATAATTTGTTACAACGGTTCAGTTAGCACACACTGTATGTGATATTCAAATAGAAACAAAATATAAGACGTGATTAATGCATGGATTTGAAGCTTCTAAGAAATAATACGACATGCATGTTATAGCGCAATATTAATTTATCTATTCGGAATTGACCTATTAAGAAGTTGTAAAACGTTTTGTTAGCCAGTCAGAATTTGCATTATTGAACGAGGTCTATATAAACGGATAGTATTTCATTGTTGTTGACTTAAAAATATAATAGACATAACTTATTTATTATTGTTTAATTGTGTTACCTATACATGAGTGGCAAAAGCTGTAAAAAGTTAATGTTCGGGACTGCATAGAAATTGTGCAGCCGACATTTTCAGTCAAGTACAATGAATACGAGACTTCTAGAGGTGGGAGATGCATGCCCAATTTTGCTTTCCATGATTATGAATTGCGGGTTTATCTACGCTAGTGCGTTTGCCGTTGTACCCTAATGATGATCACGGAAGGTTGAAACGCTTCAGTACGCGAGACTAACGGTAGTTTTGCTATGTTGTTCGAGGACTGGTTAAATACAATGGGATTGGTGTTTACTTCAAGTTGGCAAACTTGTTTTAAAGAATTTTTACCACAGCCATCGCAATCGATGATTGATTATACTTATATATATATATATATATATATATATATATATATATATATATATATATATATATATATATATATTCTTTTGAAATGCGAGCTTTAATAAAATTCATTGTACCCTTCCTGTGTGTAAAAACAAAAATAAATTTTATCAGATATAAGAAAATTTTCTTTCGCATGGTCTTCTCAAATATCTACTAATGAACATATATTTATATATAAATTGGAAAGCAAAACAAGATAGAAATATGTGAACTTAGAGAGAGTGTGAAAAAACGGAAGCCAATCAATTGCGTTCGTCACATCCAGTACAAGCTCAAGCACGTACAAGCATTGAGCTTGAACTGGATGTTTGTAACAGCATAGAAATTCAAATTTTTTAAATTTTTGCTGGGTGCACGCTTTATATTCTGCAATGCCGCGTTTTGCGTACGCGGGTTTTAGCTATGCACCAACAGTTTTACAAAGATCCGATTGACCCTAATTTCCCTGACCGTAAATGTTTTGTCGTCGATCGGGCTGGGCGTGTATTCGTCCCTTCTTTCCGAAGGCTCAAACATCGTTTATACTAACCATTGGAAATGCGGTTCTATCCAATCTTTGTTTACTGGCTACGTGTCGGAACGCTATTTCACTTACCAACATCAGGCCAATAGTCACATGTATTCACAACACAATAATCACAATAGCAGATTTAAGCAAATGTGATTACCGCGTTCAAAAAACTGTCCTATTAATATATATGCATATATCTGTTGACTCACCATTTGTTTAAACTAAAATTTATCTCATTAACAAATTCAATATATATAGATTTACAGAGCATAAAACTCCTCACTCAACAACTAAAACTATATATATATATATATATATATATATATGTTGTTTCTAATTATAAGAATATATATATATATATATATATATATATATCCGCATCTATCTGCAATCCTTATTTATAATTGCAGCAATCTCAAATTTTCGGTAAAAATGTTGTAGGAGAGCGAGAAAGTATCGAACATATCCGTAATGTTGCGATGTCACGGTAATCCAAATTAGAAATGTCAACACCGAAAAACTCGAAAGACAAATACTGTGTTTCACTTAAGCGGGGAACTCTACAGTATGCAATGGCGTGTGAGGTATTGCGCACCTAGTAACAAATTAATTCAAATATGAGAGCAAGTTACCTAGATGGAAAGAGAGTGTATGTCCGAGCGACGCGTAGACCAAGAATGAAGAGAGAAAGGCATGGATAGTATGGACAATCTAATGGTTTTCAAAACTAATAGTAAGCACGCTGCAAAGTCAAAGAGGTCATGGAAATAATTGCCTATGAATGTATGTCAATATAACTAAAATAAATCTGTATATATAATCTTAATATCATGGCACAACTTTATATATATATATATATATATATATATATTTGTCTTTAGGAAGAAAAATCACATTAATAACAAATTGGATAACGGCCATTTATTTTGAGAATATAAAACCTCCCTTTACAATCTTTCATTTATGTAAATCCTGGGTT
The DNA here is from genome assembly GCA_029291075.1 of Eudiplozoon nipponicum. Classification (NCBI taxonomy): domain Eukaryota; kingdom Metazoa; phylum Platyhelminthes; class Monogenea; order Mazocraeidea; family Diplozoidae; genus Eudiplozoon; species Eudiplozoon nipponicum. The sequence continues at coordinate 106,054 of JAQBSW010001492.1, read as the reverse complement.
TTCATTTGATTATCTGGGTGGCAACAAACGTCAGTTTAATTCTATTTCTAGTTTGGGATGATTAGTAGGGTGTGTATGCGTTTGTATCTGAATGTGTGCCTATTTGCACATAAAGGTCTTTCTCGCTGTATTGAAAAGTGATGTCTGAGATCTGGTCATTCTTGTATTGATGGCTTGAGAGTTAACCAGTTGTTCGCATTGTTGGATGTTAATTGTACGAATGTTATTTTTCCGAGTGTTGTCTTTCGTTTCCCCTTGTGCCGTATTTTTGAATTCTTGACTCGGTAACAGCGCAGGTGCGGATTGCAGTGCTGAATGTTCATATTGTTTCGGAATTTCTGTCTCCGTTTGAGCAGTCGCCCTTTACCCTTCAGTTTGTTGCCAATTCGATCGAATGTTTGTTGAGTCTAGTCGAGGGATTGTTTGGTCTTTCCTGGATGCTAGTAAAATTTTGCCAGATGGTGTGATTCGTAGCCAGTCGATTAGAATATCATGTTGATGAATGTTTTGAATATTTAGGCCACGTGTTTTTTGTTTTATATAAATGATTTCATAAATATTTAATCTTTTTTCTGATTTTGCTTTATGTAGAATTGAGAAATAAGTCAAATTGATTGGGTGCCGCGTTTCCAAAATATGATCGGAAATAGCTGAATTTCTTTACGGTGCCAAGCTTTTTTAATCAAATTCTGATTGAATAAAATTGATTAAAAAAGCTAGACACCGTCAGGAAAATTAGATATTTCCGATCATATTTCGGAAACGGGGCACACAGTCAATTTGAACAATTTCTCAACTTAATAATCAGCTCAAACAAGAAATAGAAGTAAAACCGAGTCAGATTTGTTGCCACCCAAATAATCAAATGAAAACCCAGAATGTATATAAATGAAAGATAGTAAAGTGAAGTTTAGTGTTCTCGAAATAATTGGCCATTATCCACTTTGTCATTTTTCCCCTCCTGTTTAGAAATAGACTGTGAAACATTTGAAGGCAATGGAAATAGTATATATATATATATATATATATATATATATATATATATATATATATATATATATATATATATATATATATATATATATAATGTGTGTGTGTGTGTTTGTTTATATGCATGAATTGCACTAGGCAGTTTGCCGTCGTAATCTGATGATGATCATGACACATATGATGCAAACTTATTTATATCAATCCTTTTAAATATATTTGAATTATATAAAGCCCAAATTTTGTTCTTTAGATTAAACACCAATAGAAGAAATAATCTTTTAAAACGCATAGTATAAATACCTTAAGCTAAATTTTCCGACGTATTTCGACTCACTTAGATAGGCAAATGTTAATTTATTTTAACTAATTTAATTCTCACATGATTTGCACTTCCTATTAGAGTTAGCTGAATGATTTCGCCGCAGTCAGAACCGTGGCATTTTTGCAGATAATTTTCATTTCTAAAATAATCCAAGTATTCAATTATTGACTTTGAAGATTTCGATAAAGTTTACTATGGAGCCAAGTATACATACCTGAAATAAACAGTTACCAATAAGGACGAAATCGGTCTACCGGATGAATTGCCTTTTCTACACTGTACAATTCTTAGTTTATACTGACCTATGTAAGTAATTAATGGGTCAGGTGCTTATATCAAGACCGCATCCTTGATTATAGTTGATGTTATCACCGCCCGCGCAAACAATGGTCGTTTCATTATATAACTATTCATTTTAATACCACATCCATATGCAGTGTGGTGTCTGTTCAGTAATGACAGATTTGGGATGGTTGGTTGGAACTTTGGGTCTAAATAGATGTCATATGAGCTTCACCTAAAGGAAAAATAGACTAACCAAATTAAATTAGTTAGTATATAACTGAAAATTGTGTGTTGTGTAGTGTGTGGCAGGGTGGCTCACTGGTTGGTTGACCAGATTCCGAAGCAAACGTGCTCAGGTTCGATCCTTGTCCGTGACAAAATCTGGGCATTACATGATGAGTTCCAAATAAGGACGAAACCCGTCTACTGGATGAATTTCCTTTTCTACTCTATACAATTCTTAGTTTTTACTGACATATGTAAGAAATTAATGGGTCAGGTGCTTATATCAAAACCGCAACCTTGATTAAAATAAACATTATTCTCGTTTGAAATAGTCACATCACATCGCAAAACTAATATCAGTTACAAGTTTTTTCGCATTTTTACATTCCAAGTTAGAATTAAGAGTACGACACAAAAATTAAAATTTTAGTGTTGAAAATTACGATGCGGATCTCGTTCCTACTTTTTGCTCAGACATTAACTCTAATAGGCATCTAAACTTGATTATTCGTATACAGTCGCGAAAACAACTTCTTTGATGGCTTTTGCTACATCTGAAAACTAAATAGAGAAATCAATAATTGCATGGACGGTTGCAAATGTTATTTGTTGATGCATTTGCTTACACATCGGCCTATAAATGAGCAAAGCCGTACGCTGTGTATTTCATAGGCCGCAAAAAAGGCGTCTGACTTGAAGATATAACCTATAGATAAATTGTTATTAAATTATACTTTGAAAGCCTAAAACTAGACTAAATGCCGAATGTCAACAACATTTATTCATTGTTTATCGGATAAATAAGCGAAAAAACATTATTTAAATAAATATTTTCACCAATCGCGCAATCAACGATAGTATTATTAAGTAAATTTGAAGATAAGTATTGACGTTATTGATGAATTTATCTAAAGAAGGGGTTAATCGCGCTGTAAATTCCATACACATTTTTCGACATTGGACTATAGGCTAAATAGCAAATAAAATGTAAAATAAATACTCTTATGCTGCCATTTAACATTTTAGATATATTTTCCGATTGAAATATTAAATTAAGAGTAAGAAGAAATTAATGATAGATGCTTTATATTTTTGGTTCAATTGCATCTTTTCAATTGTGACAGCACAGTTGCTTCCAGTTCCAATGCCTTCTGTGAATGTATGTCCTCTTGAGTCACGATTTAACAATCTGAGCTAGCAAATAAGGGTCTTTCCAGGATATAACGCCTTATTATGAATATAAATTAAATAGAAATATAATGACAAGATTTGATTATATTTAAAATACGTAAACATTAATCATTACATAAATTAGCGAATACAATTCATTAATTAAGCTTCTATGGTACTTATTCGGCAGTCCTCAGAATTTTGAAGAATTACTGGAGCCTGCCGTGGAATTTGTAGTATTTGGTACAGAATGTTGTAATTTATCCATCACGTCACCACAGTGGCGCAAGAGATGTACATAAAAATAAATCTATTCCTTGAGGTTCAAAACATGAACATGACAATTTGAACTCAATATTTTTCGGTGTGTAAGCATTCAGGTTATCAATGCCGCGTTTTGCGTACGCGGCTAATAGCTGTACACGGGCACTTACACAAAGATCCGATTTGTCATTATTTCCAATTTTGTTTTGTCTTTGATCGGGTTGACTCATTTTTACTTCAATTGGAAATGCGGTTCTATCACATCTTTGTTTACTGGCGACGTTTATTTGTTGATGACAGCATATATAATAAAATTCTGCCATTATTATCTAATCCCAAGATATATATATAACTTATAATCTTACAATTTACTTTGAACGAGTATTTCAATCCAGTAATTGTAACACACTTATATGTAATTTTCCAATCCAGAAACACTTGATTGTTATGCATAGGCTTCAGTAAATGTAATTAGGGAATGAGTATAAAAGGTGAACTAGAGCTGAAGTGCCTGACAATAAATCAAGGAGCAACTTGCAATGAGGCGGGTTGAAATTTTTTTTACTGAAATAACGCGAGTTTGCAAGCAGAAATTTCAGGTAAGATGTAGGTCAATAAGAAGATGAATTTAATTTAATTTCTTAAGTTAAGCGTTAAACAAGAATGCTTACGGTGTATACGAAGATGTGTTAAGTTTTTATCAGTGTATCTCCATCTATCCATCTCTCACTTTATTTTCGTTTGTGTATGTGTGATTGTAAAAGAAACGAAAATACTCTGAACATCAAAATTGTGAAAATAAATGGAAAAACGGAAGTGAATCATGAAAAATAACTTGATTCACAAAAGCTCACTTATTTATAATCTTATATTTAAAAATGCAGTAGTTGTAAAATTCTAAAATTATTTAAAACAATTCAGGTAAGCTGTTCATTTACCTGATCTGCGTTTTGACTAACACAGGCTGGGCTGCAAATTTTCTGTTTCATTAAAAAAAGGACAACTGGAATTCAGCCTGTGTGCGGTAAAACACAGATAAGCAATCTTTAATAATCCAGTTTCGCAACTTTTAAATTGTACATATTGTTTATTTAAATACATTTTTGCGGAGAACTAATATATATTTATATATATATATATATATATATATATATATATATATATATATATATATATATATATATATATATATATATATATATATATAAGTGTTTTTGATTTATGAGGGTTTTCGGGTTAGCTTTATATTATTTAGCGATGCTATGATATTCCTACATATGTCTGGTAGCTGACGTCGGAAGAAATGGGTTACGTGAGCCGTGCTTATAATCAGTCTTTTATTAATTCCCATTGTCGCGATTGGAGAAGGCTAAGTCAAAGTATCATACGTGTATTATGAACAAAGTTGCAAAGTAAATTAACATTCACTATTAGTCAAAATTAACCGTACTCCAGGCGGCAACAAATAGAATATTGCTAACACAAGTTAATATCTAGGCATAAAAGCAAAGAGTCATAAAATCACAATAAATAAATCCAGACTGTCTTGGCAGTGTAGTTACTGTTCTCGGCTAAACGATTGAAAACACAAAAATATAAATCCTGGCTTTGGCCGTTATAGCACAATAATCCATTGCATGTTACCGGCGTATTACGCGCGGATGTCTATTATTATTAAACAAAACCCTATTAATTACAAATAAAATTGCAGTTCAAGAAATCTAAATTAAAACTGCTCAAACCAGAATTAGCATATGTGACCCTAAGGTAAACTGAATCCGTCAAAATTGAGATTCGTTGGGTTGTAACGCGGAGCCGCGCGTATTAAATATTGCGTATTTAGTGGCCAACAGATTCGAATAGGAGGAGAATGCTATAACAAATACAACAAGAACAGAATATATGGTCTCCTGACCACCTGCGCATAGGAAGCCTTTCTACTTTATAATAATGCTCAATGTTAATAGCCACAAAGCAAGAGGCGAACATATGTCTTGCCACTGCACCTGTGGAGCATAATCGACTTTATTCTTCTTGGCTTTTGCCACCTACAGGGAATTCTGCAAATTAAATTTTAAAAAACTAATTCATACTATAGTATAAATTGCCCTAGAGGAAAATTAAAAAACAATCAATATTTTATAATATTCTCATTGATCCACTATTCAAACCTGCAACGTGACTGTGTACTTGATTACTTTTTTTCTATTTTAGAAAATCGCTGTATTGTTTAAGCAGAAAATTTCTTTTTAAGCTCCCCTTCTTTGAAGCTCCATCGCCCATGCCCTATTTAATTTAATTTATCCTATAACTGGATTATTTTTGTTATTCGATATTGAGGAATTGGTACCAAGGTAGGTCGGAATATACTACACTATATTGCACGAAGGCTTGAACGCAAATAGTGATAAATAATACTGGCAATTTCATGCATACATACTTTATCAATATGGTGACATAAAATCCCAGAAATTAGACCAGCCTATTCTGAAACAAATCAAACAGAATTTTGTTTTATTTATCAAAAAGTGTCAATTTTATGCATTATTCAGAAGATTCCACTAAATTTTAGTATATAAATATCAAACTGCCATAGTTTGACTGATAAGGGTAGTATATGGAGTCCGTAGCGGTTCTGATTATTTGAGTGCATCCTCCGAGATTAAAAACTGTGCATCATAATCAGCCTTTAACCAAATCGACCCTCTACTATAGAAACATAATACAGACTCTTGAAGTTTTGGAAGATATAACTAAATAAAAGCAAATTGAATGGGATTTTGAGCAAAAACTCCTAATTTTGATGTTGAAACGGATTAATAATCACATTTATTAAATATAACAAAGTATTGAAAGTGTGTTTGCGATATAAATATAAAAAATTCATTGAATGACCACGGCATAAATACTAAAATGTTGGTGTAAGCATTTTAAAATATCTTGACATTTGCTTAAGTCTTATTTTATTTATTTAAAATTAAAATGCTCCAGACTAAGCCAAAATCCGAACTTATACGATAGCAATCGCTAAATTACTTCGTGGAGTCTGCGTGTATGTAGTTCCATGAAAGCGCAAACTATTTATATCTCAAATTTTTGAGCAGATAAATTGACATAATTTGATTAGAAAGCGTTGCTTGTTGCCTCATTTATATACTTTTTTAGTTTGCAGGCTATCAACTCATTTTCAATAAAATAAAAATTATAAATAAATATTAGCGGCACTCAGTCGAAACAGTCTGATTTGAGAAATTCATTGGAGAAGCATTCAATTTTATTTGTCTGAAATGTGACTATATTTACAAAGGTTTTACATTCAAGAAACATTTTACACTGATCTTTCCATACCAAAATGTAAATATAACAGGCGGGAAGTAAGAAAATATCAGCAATTTTTAACTAATTTTGTGGTTGATTGGTTAAATTTAAAATAAAAATATCTAGGCTAGAGCAGTTTTACAATGAATAAAACAAACTTAAAGAATAAAGCCTCATTATTTGTTTATAATATTGAACCTTACATACTATTTTGTTAAAAGTTTATGGTTAAAAATCTCGCGGTTACGAAGTAGTAAGTTCATTTAGGACTAGACGAATTGTCTGAAATCAAGTTGAATAAGATATTAAATCACTTTTTGATGTATCACCAATTGCATATGGCACCACGCTAATAACATGAAATAATGAAACAATCAATGATGAAAGAATAAACATAGGAACTTCTTTTGGTTTCTTGCAACAATAAAAATACTATTAGGCTACTTAGGTATTTCCATTGAATTACATTTGTGGGAAAATTTTTGAGCAGTGATATTACTTCTTTTCTATTTAAAATGAACAACTTTCACTCTCATCTAATTTCGCATTATTACTAAAAAAATATAAAGTTGTCTTGTCACGTACTTCCGAAGTCTTCTCTTTCATATGCAGTAATAGAGAAAAGCATTCATCAATTGAATTTTTACACTTTATTCGTGCCGAAATTAATTTATCATATTATATATATATATATATATATATATATATATATATATATATATATATATATATATATACATATATATATATATATATCATTAAATCATGACATTATTTTTAGAAATGTGAACAATATCAGGCAAGGCCCCTAGCTAAAAGCGCAGCAACCACAAAATTGCATCCAAACTGAGTATTCATGAAATTATATTCCAATAATTCTCGCTCTTAGAGAAATAATTTAAATACGATACTATATCTAAAAGAAGATATGAGCTGGTCGAAAGTAGATTGCGTCAATATTACCGATGAGGCAGATCTATTTAAAATATACGCTCTAGTTATAGAAGGCTGCCTCCAAACAAATTTTAATAGAAATTGGAAGATGGACTCATTTGGAAATAGCTAGTAAATATATGCAATGGTTAGAAACTTGAGAAGAAAACTGCCCAATTTCTAGCTAACAAGAAGCAACACCAATTTACCTGCTGATTGCAACAAATTATGAAAAGTTGACTGCGTAAGTCACGAATGTGGCGAAAAAATCAATAAAAATTTCGAAGAATAGAAGACAGACTTTAATAAATTGCGAGATCTAGTCAGAGTAGAGATGCTATAAATTACATCAATCCTGTTGAAAAATTACAATACAATGTTGAAAACAATAATGTTTATAGTAAAATTCATTGCCAAATTTCAAGATGCTCATTGCCTTTGTGTAAAACACTAGCCCTGTTCATTATGACAAGACTGCAAGATCGTTCTGATGTTTCTCGTATTGTAAAACGAAAACGGGACAATGCTTATCCTACCTTCCGGATATATTTCTGCTAGGATTTGACTTTATATGATTTATATTATTGTTAAAAAAGCAAACTTTTATTTGAAGTAAAAATTTAATTATGTTGATTCAACTGGCAAGTGCAGACGGAACTTATTCTGCATTTCGTTAATTTGAGGACTCATTTTTTTAGCAGAAAGTAACACAACTGTGATGTTAGTTAGTGTAGGGGAAGTTAATGAGCCGTTTCGACTTGCGTTGGTTTCAGGACTGTTGGTAAAGAAAATAGCATTAACCTGACATTAAACGTGGTCCTGTTGCACGAGAAGCTTGTAATCCGGTCCGCACTACGTTGATTTGGTGACTTTTTGTTAGAAAAGAAGCAACACAAGCGTATTGACTGGTATTGGCATTGTATTTGTACCAGTGGCAAATATGAATGGTTAGCTAAGATGACGCGTGGTTCAGATACAGAAAGAATTAACCACCTTGCTAAATTATTGTGCAGTCATTCAGATGCCTAGCTGACTCAGTGATTGATTGTTAACCTTATGAATTTAATTGCTTGCACATCTAGCTTTTGTTATATGCATACAAAACATGTGCTTTTAAATTCTAATCACACAGAAACTATTCAGATATATTTGACTGTGATATACGGAGTTAGTGTAGATTTGACCATTATTTTGACTGTTCAAGTAAAAAGCGGTGTAAACTGTTAATTAGGATTTCATTTTTGAATTTTCGACTATAGGTCGATAGAGTATGTACGTCTGTTTATTTAGTCAGTAAATTATTATATGACCTAGAACAGCTTAGAATGAGGGGAGCTGCGAAGTGATTATTTATTATATTCGTATGCGTGAACATTCGGCATACATGCTAAATTTATAATTTTTATCTTAATACATCACTAATTGAATAATTTGTTGTATAACTGTACAAAGATGCTATAAAAGCGAACAATGTCTTGCTGATTGAAGTCTCGAAAACCATACCAATAAAGCCGTTATTTGTGGTTGTGTATTTTTTTAATTAGGTCGAGGCAGTTTATATAAATGGATTGGGTTATGTGTACAATCGCCGGACGGAATTGGGCTTGCATTATAGAAGATCGACCATGAGGATAAGTCGGATATAGGATAGAGGAGCAATATTTTGTGGTTCAAATAAAGATGACCACTATAACGAGGTCTCAGCCGGGATCTCGTCTGCTTTACGTTGGTACAGGGAATCGAGCCTATATCCTTTGTGGCTGATGCAGCCATACACGAAAAGCCAGTCTGCTAAACTTACGCTCGACACTATCAAGCCAGATGGATCATTTCATTTTGCTGTGACATGTAAACGCGAATTGTTTATGGCTTAAGAACACAATATACAATAGGTTGCGTTGCAAGACATTTAAGCGTGAATATCCAAACGCTGTGTTGTTTACGCGCATCCATGACGAAATGAAGGCTGGTAGCCAATTACAGTTCTTCCTTGAATATATTTTATACGTGAATTAATAATATGATCTGCTCTGCGTTGATTCGATGTTTTTGAAGGCAATTTGTAATATAGTCACAAAATCCTATGCTTAAAACCGTTTCTTGTTGTCGTGTTCCCTGCAATTGGACGAGGAGGTGGTTGGGTTAACGGAACCATCGATGGTCGAGAATAGACCTACAGCATGAATAGTAGGATATGACACAGCAAATGTTCTGTTGTAACAATGATTCAAAATGCATCAATAATTGCGATAAGCGATATTTTATTTTTCTGTGCGTTTGATTAAATAAAATATTATTATTTCTTCATTTAGGTCCTCCTAACATATTTAACTAAATATCAAATTAAGTTGAATTAATACTTGCTTAATTTCATAAATTTTCTATGCGGCACAGTACTATAAAACAATATTTTCCTGAGTGCCCATAGAATGCGAACCATGCATTCTAGTCAGGTGCAATGAATTTTAGTCTACTAAAGGTGAAAGTCGAGTTTCCTATTTAGCACATCTGATAAATAATTTCAGTTGAATTCAGGTTATTCCGGTCAATACCGCGATTCGAAGATAATGCCACCAAAGATTACCATAGCTGTCGTACATATCCATGGATAAGGTAATTGATTAATCTTAGTAACATGTCAGCAAATGAGCTAATCCGCTTTTCCATATTGACAGGATGCGTTCAGCAGTTGCCAGAATTCCCGCGTGGAATTTTGAAATGTAGAGCATATAGAGCAGTTTTTAGATTGTGCACCAGACATTCTAGTCAGGTGCAATGCGTTTTAGTCTTCTCAGGGTGACAGTCGCGTTTCCTATTTTGCATATTTGATAAACAGATTTCAGTTAAATTCGTGTTATTTCGGTCATTACAGTGATAATGTTATGCCAAAAAAATCCCATATTGTTCGTACATATGAATGAAAATTGTTTCTCTATGTCATGTGAGTAGATGAAAAGAGGGATTAATCTTGGTAACAATGTCAGAAAATTAGCTAACCCATTTTACCAAATTGTCAGGTTGCGTTCCGCAGTTGCTAGAATTTCGGCATGGAAATTTAAAATCTGAAGCATTTACGGCAGTTTTCACGCCTATCTCTCGTATCATTACAGCCATACATGGCATGCAATTTTTAATAATATTTCAATGGAAGTTCATCGGCAATTCATTCCATTAGATAAACCATTTTTTATTGATTTAGACATTGGTCTATTACTAGCCACCCCAAAATATCTCATTGTCAATCAGACAAAATACTATCGTGTAAATCAATAATGACTTAAAACTGATGTGAAGTGTTGATTATGTCTATTTTGTCGTTACAAAGTCTAATTAGCCTATCAAAACAAATGCATATTGTAGATACACAATTTGCGTCCTCATTGATCACTTATCACTGTAATGCAGAATAGTCACAGTCAAGTATTTAATTTAGATCAGAATTTATCAGTCATGCATCTTCCCTCTTATAACAGCGAATATGAATTTTTTTCAGCGGTATCTTACGTTTTACGGCTATACTTTAGCTGAAGTGGATCTACTTTGTTATATATAATGGGAACATGGAAATAGGATTTGATACTAAAGGGGTTTATGGTACGACAAAATAATGTATAACGTGCAAAAAATAAAGAGTACCGAATGAGTTCAATTTTCTGTACTAAGCTAATATTAGAACAAACCGAATATATATATATGAAGAAAACAATACCATTATTTTATATCTATGTGTATGAAAATGAACAGCGTTGTGCAAAGGAATATGACTTGTTAGTAAGCACAACTTCCACCGTTATTTAAAGCACGTTTGCACGTATCATATAATAACCAATCCAATTATATTAAACTAGTCGCAGAATATAAAAACTACCTTCAGTTGCGCGTATTGGCGTGATTCGAGCATCCATTATCAGAGCAGGACGAAAATCTGATCAGTAAGGATAAAATCGAAATAAATTTTGAAGGAATGCACAAAAGGATATGCGCCTCTCACATCTAGTAATCTCGTTTATGTTGTGCATGTCTGGAAATGTCGACGGCACAAATATTATCCGGTCACTGACACGACATTCCCTGAGTTTTCACAACATTTACATACTTATCTCATTCTACAATAGCTGATTGCAAGGGAAGAGATAACAGTATTAATAATGACTAGTTAGACATTCACTTCAAATGCAATCTCGAATAGAACCCAATTGGCCACTAAGGACAAAACTGTTCTTTGTCATTCGCATTCTTCGTTTATAATGACGAATATATATATATATATATATATATATATATATATATATATATATATATAAGTATATGTGTGTGCGCTTGTGTTTACTGATTGGCAAAAATCTATTAAGAAGAAAGAATGTAAAACCTATTTAGTTTATGATAATAATAATTGAATGAATTGTAGTGAGGTAAAACTATAGAATTAAACCATATTAATGTGTTAACAAGCAAATTAGCTAATAAGTTTGATAGCCAAATTAATTTCTGTTATTAATACTCAATGATAAAATTAATTTAGATTGAATGTCTAATTTTCCGATAAATTTTATGTATAAATGTCCGTCTTCTGCATAAAATGAAATGTTATATAACGCAACTTTTCGCAGCAACCATGCCAAATGACATATGCATATATTTTTCGTGGTTAAGATTCCCCTACAATGGTTGATCAATAACTCAGAATTTATGAAGAAGCTACTAAATCTTTGCAGGCGACTAATTTCTATGTGAAAAGTTGATGATCTTGGCGTGAGTGGGCTGGGATTATAATGGTTTAATTCATGTTTTCGGGATTGATATATGTACCAAATTAATTGTACTTAATAAGCCACATATAATTACAAGACTAGCACTTCTTAATCTTTTTGATGCACTTCGCATTCTTTGATCATTCATAGAGTACGAAGGCAGATTCTCACATGAGGCAAGTTGGCACATTAGTTAGACAAAATTATTCCGAAGCAAACGTGCCCAGGTTCAAGCCCTGTCCGTGGAAAGTTCGGGACAGTATGTCATGGGATCACAATAAAAAGGGAACGGGACCACTGGAGTTCATACAGGAAAATGCATGTACATAATGGGTCGGGTGTTTATACCAATATCGCAAAACTTGATTCAAATTATTGTTATCACCGTCCGCGCAACAGATTTTCATTTAGGTAAAACTTAGTAATGGTCAAACTGCAGTGTATGTATAAATTATGGAAAATATGAAATGCGTTTAAGTTTATATGTAATCAGCACTGGTTCAGGAAGAAATTATTATGCTATCTCTGAAACATTATAAAATCTCAATTTTTTTGGCAACATGTTTCTGATATCTGTTACTGAAGGTATCAGATAGATTAATAGTCATAAGGAATGCAGGACTTAATGAAATTCACAGTATCCCTTTCCATGTGCGAAAAGAAAAAAATAATTTTATCTTTTACGAAACCATTCTTCCTAATATTTCTCTCAAATATGACTAAGAAAAAAATGAGCAGCTCTTTATATATATATATATATATATATATATATATATATATATATACGAAATTATTTTATGTACAATTGTTTGTTAATTCACTTAGATAAAATAGACCATACTTTTCTGTTTGAACAACTCTTTATATATAAATTATAAGGCCAAACAAATAGAAAAATATAAACTAGACGGTAATAGAAGAGAAAAACCAATCAATTGCATGCATTAACTCCATTTCAACCTTGATGCCCAAACATACTTTTTTCTGCTTGCATAAATCAGGATAAACGAAATGCAGCGGGTTTATGCAAACAGAAGTAGTATGATCGACCATTAAGATTAAACTGCAGGTGAGACATGAAATTAATATGTTGTTCTATTTATAACAGTTAAATAGTGTTTGTTGCGGAGAGCTAATATATATGCAAATATATATTAGGTGTTGCGAACCTAGTAACAAATTAGTTCAGTTGTGACCAAAAGGATAAACCAAAGACAGCATGAACGCAAAGGTTAATCTCGTGCAAATTCGTTTCGTGCTTACTGGCGAATCATCAGTAGGAGCCGGTATTACGCACTTCACCCACTATATATTTTGGTCAAGAATGTGGGATAATAGGACGGTTAAATCTCCTAGACGAATGTGTATAAGAGCATCAATATACATCATAGAAGTCTTCGAAAATTCGACTTTAAAATCTATTATTTCACAATATTTTCATGTTAAAAGTTTTATATTTTTTCTTATCATTAAATTTAAATATAAAGAAATGTATATTTATAGATACTTGAGATAAATATGAGAAAAATCGGTTCGTGTATCTGATAAAATTTATTTTATTTGTTCTTGGATAGAGTACTAAAGAGTAATATTGTTTTAGAAAACAATAAGTCAGAAAACCTAATAATAAAATGTCCTCTTTTTCTTATTGAGTGGGCATATTTTCTTTTTCTCTCAATATATACATATAGATAAATACATCGTTTAATAAAACATGTTGAGCACACTGAAACGTAGGCAATTTTGCTCAAACATTCCAACAGAATAATTACCTATAGACGGACCCAGTCATTTCCAGCAGACAGCTATTTTTTTCAAATATGCACGATATTCATTACCGTCATTGTTCATTAACATAGTTTAAAACACCATTATTAAAACAGCGTGAAATATGCTGGACGCAATTTAACATTTTAGCCAATTTTCTCTTAAATCAATGAATCATGAAATTAATTAAGGTTACAATGTACTCCTGCAACAAAGAAGCTTTCGATTCGTTAACTTAAAATGAACGAAAGAGGTTTTGAATTTAGGTTGGCTCATACAGTCAGAATACTTGCGTTGAATATAATCTGTTAGAAACTGTATTGATATCTTTGTCAAATACAATTTAATCATTTGTTTTTTTAGGCCTGTCCGCGGCAAATTCTTGGAAATGCTTTCATAGTTGCCAGTAATAGAGAGATCGGTCTACTAAATGAATTTCCTATTCCACACCATACAGTGCTTACTTTATACTGCTAATTATAAGACATAATGGGATTTGTGCTTATATCAAGATCGCAACCTTGATTTGAATTAGTTGTTAACACCGCTCGCGCAATCAATGATCGTTTAATTATGAATTATTTGTTTTGTTTAGGCATTAGGTTACTATTCATGCTACTGATGCTATGCTGTTTGTACGCATCTTTTTATGCTGCAAGGGCGCACGTATTCTCTAGTCAAGATATCACAATAAACAAGACGGTCATCCGACAGAGTATAAAAATGCTAATTCAGGCTAATGAATACTACGTAATGGTAATTTCAGTAACAATGTTACGTTCGAAAATTTTAAAAATTCATTAATGAGAGAATAGCTGTGCTTTGAATTCAGCACGGTATACGTCGCATCAGGTTTAGGAAAACCTCTGTAGCAATTCTTTAAATTACGTATGCGAGTTGAAGCAAACACCAATCTCAATCTTTTTAACCAGTCATCGAGCAATATATCAAAACTTCCGTCAGTCACACGTAGTGCGACTGATGGTAATTTTGCTATGTTGTTCGATGACTGGTTAAATACAATGGGATTGGTGCTTACTTCAAGCTCGCAAACTTGATTTAATGAAAGGTTATAATAGTGATGCAGTTAAATATAAAAATACCATTTTCGAGATAATTTCAAGATTTTGAATCATGCTTCATTTCACTGAATATGTTGAATGAACGCAGCGATATTTCCCAATAGTTTTGCAAACGACCGATTAGAAATTGTGCAGACGACATTTCCAGTCACATACAATGTTTGCAAGAATTTTAGTGGTGAGAGCCGCAAATCTAAATTTGCTTTCCATATATATGCAATGACGTTTGATCCTCGCTGGTGCGTTTGTCATCGTTCGTTGATAATAATCATGGAGGTCGAAACTCGTCAGTCTGTGTGTATGACGACAGTTTTGCTATGCTTTTTGACGACTGATTGAATAAAAAGGAATTGGTGTTTACTCCAAGCATGCAAACTTGATTTGGAGAATAATTACTACCACATGTGCAATCAATGATTTTTTTAACTCTGCAAATAGCAGAAAATTTCAATTAAAATGTCCCTAATTTGTTACATATAATAGCAAATATCCGCGTTTAGATAAACTTGAATATCTTGTCTGGTTTCTACATCCGAGTTAAACTCCATTATAGTAACGTTGTATAAGATCATTTTTTCAGTTGACTTACCACCAGTTTGACAAATCATGGATATTAACTCTACTTATGAATCAAAACTAAATTTTATATTTTTATTTTCAATATTGAATCGTTTCAATAAATGAAAAACACTTATTCTAATCAATTGTACGACATAGAAAAAGTAACTTTTTTCTGACGGACGGACACGTTTTGACCTTCCGTGTTCATATTCAGAGTACGCATGGTATCTAAAAAAACCAAGATTTCTCTCTCTCTCTCTACATATATATATATAATGTATCTTTAAATAATGTCTCCTTCATCTTTTATATTCACCTATATCTCTTATAATTCTAATATTTACTGCAGAATTTCTAATAGGTCGCGTGGAAAATTATTGGGAAATATCGCTGTGTTCATTCACCATATTCAGTCAAATGAAACTTGATTCAAAATCTTGAAATTATCTCAAATATGCTAATTTAATATTTAACTATATCATTAGTAAATATTTGTTTGAATCAAGTTTGCGAGCTTGAAGTAAACACCCATCCCATTGTATTTAACCAGTCATCCAGACAACATGAAAAAACTACCCCTAGTCGCAAGCATTGCCACATTTCGACCTTCCATGATCATCATCCAGAGTGCGACGGCAGAACTGACTATCAGTATTAATGGATTTGTGGCAAAAGCTGCAAACAGTTAATGTTCGAGACTGCATAGAAATTGTTTAGCTGACATTTCCAGTCAAATACAATGTATGCGAGACTACTAGATGTGAGATTCGCATGCCCAATATTACTTTCCATATACGTGCAATGTGCTTGGATTCTCGCAATTCAGTTTGCCGTCGTAAACTGATAATTATGATGGAATTAAGCAAACATTAGTTGCGCGGGTGGTGATAACAATTATTATAATCAAGGTTGCGTTCTTCATATAAGCACCTTTCTAAATAAGTACTTACATATGTCATTATAAACCAAGAATTGTATAGTGTAGAAAAGGCAATTAATCCAGTAGGCCGGTTTCGTCTTTATTGGGAACTCGTCACGCACTGGCAAGAATTTGCCGCGGACATTGCTCGAATCTGGGCACATCTGCTTCGGAATCTGGTGTTCTAACCACTGAGCCACCCTGCGGCATTTAATTATATCAAGATTGCAACCTTGATTATAATAATTTTATCACCGCCCGCGCAACTAATGTTTGCTTAATTCCATCATAATTATCAGTTTACGACGGCAAACTGAATTGCGAGAATCCAAGCACATTGCACGTATATGGAAAGCAATATTGGGCATGCGAATCTCACATCTAGTAGTCTCGCATACATTGTATTTGACTGGAAATGTCAGCTAAACAATTTCTATGCAGTCTCGAACATTAACAGTTTGCGGCTTTTGCCACAAATATTAATATAGGCAATAAAATTAAGCAATAATTGATTGCGCGAGTGGTGGTAACAATTCTTTAAATCAAGTCTCCGGGCTTGAAGTAAACACAAAACAAATTGTATTTAACCAGTCGTCGAAAAACATAGAAAAAAATACTGCCAGTCGCACGCACTGACGCTTTTTGACAGTTCCTTATCATTTTCAGAGTGCGACTGCAATCTGACTAGCGAAGATCAAAACGCATTTCATGTATATGGAAAGCAAATTTAGATATGCGATTCACACATCTAGTAGTCTTGCATACATTGCACCTATTTTCTTTTTTGTTCAAACCAAGGCCAATAAACGGATTTAGCGTCTGCATCTGGTTCCACATCAGTCAAAATATTAAATTTCTTGAAATGAAATCAGTCTCTACGCCAATATTTAGAATTTCATAATAAAACAGAATTCGAGAAACGCTTCCCGATACAATTGATATCTTCCCATGTTCCGGTATTACTCCAGGAAAATTTTTTTTCAATGCGAGATAGGTGAAAACTCACCGATTGACAGAAAATTGGCCTGGGAACTTCAAGAACATGTGATTACTTGACAACCTACATAAAACTTAATTTATTCATTATTTGCTGAATAAGATTAGCTATTACCTGATATGCGCTTTAACCAAAACAGGCCGAATTCCATTTGCTTTGTTACTTAAAGATATTTCGGCGATTCATTTGACACAAATTCACACGTTTTTAAAAGAAAAATAATGAAGCATGGAAGTTAGTTTTTTTTTAATTGTGATGCTTGATGAACAGAAGAGGGCGATCGCAAAGATTCGCCGAAATATCGTCAAGACACAAAACAATTCGAATTCAGTCTACGTTAGTCAAAACACATTTCAGGCAATTCGGATAAGTTCTGTTTGCAATTTTTCCATTCTTTTAAAATTAGCAAATATATAAGTATAAAGGAATAATTGTTGTTATCTTGTTTATTGAAGTAGCCAAATAAATAATATGTATTGTCGATAGGGAAAATTATTTCCGATTTAAAATAAGCACAGCTTATAGAAAAGTACAGGCTCTGCTTACTTGGGTTTGGCAGATAAAATAAATTTGCTGCAGCAATAAATATCCAATATCGGAATAATAAACAATATTAATAAAAACTAAAATCAGTCAACGATAGCGAAGGAAATGAAGATAAAACTTCCGTCAAAAGAATGGCATGCCAAATTTATTTTTAAAATTTCCATATTTCAGACAGCAAATTGCAATTCAATATTGATCTGAAGATATACTAACATGCATGCAAACGTACTGATGGTCATATTTCCATACTTACGTCAGTAAATCGCATATGTGCGAACATATAAAAATACAGGCAATACAACTGGACAGAGCGCACATATTACTCAAAATAAGAAATACTAAATATGAAATTTTTACAAATCTAAATTTTACGTGCAACCGTTGGCCTGATTCCATGTGTTACGGTCTAATTATCGCTAGCCCCTGTTTTCATTGCGCTCAGATGATGAATATGGTAAGTCAGTACACGTCATTACTTTCAACTGACAGTACTTTTGCTGTTTTGAAACTGATAAGATACACTGAGATTGATGTTTCATTAGACTTAAATTTTACTAGGTAAGTAATACTTAAAAAAATAATTGCACAGATTAGGGTTCTAATTAGCCAGGAATAAATAAATAATTAATGAAGCTATAAGAAGCAGGATATTAATCAGAAGTATTATCGAATTATGCGAGGTTTTATTATTAATATTATTTTTAATATTATTATTATTATTATTATTATTATTATTATTAAGTTAATTAATTTTAAAATTAGTACAATAATAATAATAATAACAAGAACATCGACAATAATATTACTATTATTAATAAATTTAAAAATTCTAATAATAAAATTAATAAAAATATTGATAATATTATAAATAATATTAATAATAATAATAATAACTATTATAATTATTATTAAAATTATAATAATAATTATTATTGCTATTTTGATTATTACTATTGTTATTAATATTATAATTATTATTAATGTTATTAATATTGTTATTACTTTTATTATTGTTTATATAGCTTCGTATGTGGTTAGCTCAGTATTTAAAAAGTGTGTACTATTGTGATCGTTCTTTTAACGCTCAGTATTTATTAAGCTGCTAGCTTTGTAACATTGAAGATATTGTTGTTTATTTAGGGGTACGTACGTTTCGTTCAGTATATGTCTTTGACTTATAGTCCTTTTCATTGGTTTCAGTTTGGATGCAGGAGAGAGTAGTATGGGGCTTATTAAACAGGTTGATGAAATACTTCTTTAGTCTATTACTTATAACTAGGTTAGTAGGTCAGTATTCCGAAGGCTTAATTTTCTTTATATTGCATTTCGACACCGCTTAGAGATTTTTCAAAGTGGATATATGTATTCAAACCTGAAAATTATGCAATTCCCTCGTAGATATT
Organism: Eudiplozoon nipponicum; assembly: GCA_029291075.1. NCBI lineage: Eukaryota > Metazoa > Platyhelminthes > Monogenea > Mazocraeidea > Diplozoidae > Eudiplozoon > Eudiplozoon nipponicum. Next base: position 86,521 of record JAQBSW010001492.1, on the reverse strand, counting down.
AGACGTAAATTTCGCAATAATATCAGTTGCACACTCATAACTTTGAAGTTAAATTTCAGACAGACAGGTATATTATGCCTGGAATACTGTAATTAAATAAATTCCAGAACATTTTGGTGCGGAGATATTTATTGCTTTAATAAAATCAAGTCATTCTTACACTGCGTAAAAATTCCCGTTCCACAATTAATATGTCCTGTGAATTTCTCCTGCATATAAGCAGTTGTGTCTCCGTTTTAATACAATCCTCCAGTTAACGAGCTCTGATCCACAAGTAGAGTACAGACGTTACGTCAAATTGGTGCATTATATAGAATGAATGTATAATATAGTTTATTATCTACAGTCCAAAAAAAGAGAAGCAAATTACCTGATCTGCGTTTTGACTAACGCAGCTTTCATTGTTCCAGTAATTTTCTTTTGGCAAGATATTTCGACCTAGATTACCGTAGGTCTTCATCAGTTGCATTTCACGAAAAATGAAGCAAGCGCGTTATTTCCTCTAGTAATAATATTTATATACCTCAGACTGGCCTTTAATTAGATATTCGCGTGTCACATGTGTGTGTGTGTGTGCATTTTCATAACTCTTGATTTAATCTAACTAATTTAGACCAGAGTGGCTGAATAATAATTTATCAATTGCATGGCAAAAGAAAATTACTGGAACAATGAAAGCTGCGTTAGTCAAAACGCAGATCAGTTAATTTCAACTAAACCAGGTTCGCAACAAAGAAATTCATTCAAGAGAAGCAAATGTTCGCCGCTTTGAGCTCCGATCGCTGCAATTCTGGCAATTAATTTCGGAACTCTCATTACGAACGATATGGTCTATTTCATAACTTGCATTTAGCATCCTATTCTATACTACATTTAGTATATCAAATTGAATTTATCCATGCTTTGGTATGGTAAGAACTTTAAAAAATTTCGCTGAAGCTTAACCGCACAAAACTGTTAACTTCATCTTGAATATAAATGATTTTCCCAATGAATAAATGAATGAAAGCTTGTTGAGATTATATTATACTCGGCACATGTTTGTATGGTTTGAGTTTAGTAGTGGTGAACAACTAAATGTGCCAGTTTATGCCAATTGTTTTATAAATGAATATAATCTGCTCAATAGTTTACGGATAAACAGTTTCGTAACTGGGCTAAGCATACAGTCATTTGAAAGTAAGTGTCTACACATTTGTTTCTCGTGCGCAGGTCTTTGTTTTTTTTCATTTTAACTCGGCATTGTCTGGACGTGTGTGTTTTGTTGTAATTGTATAGATTTTGTCTCTATCCAAGCCCGTAAATTGTTTTTGCTTCGAGGCACATCTGATTGTTGCCTACTTTCTTTGTCCATCTGACTTAGTTGTTGCCTGTCTTGTTGTCAACGTAAAATTTGGTGGCATTCTAACAATTGCAATTCTTTTGTTTACTTAATATTCTTGCTACTTTCTTATATTCTCTGCCTGTCTAAAGACATTTTGTTATGAAGAAACTATTGAACGTTCAGCAAGGGTTAACGCTACGTGATATACAGTACTTAATAAATGTTTAAGCATTTTTCGTAGACCGATTTTGAAGAATATAGAAGTAAGTTGTGTTATTTGGTGCAAAACTTGGATTATAAAACAAATAGTGAGCGCAACATAGAATTATCCTAAGTAATTTGAAGGAAATACAATTTTCTCAAATAGACATCTAGATGAACTTCGAACTCTTCAAACTGATAGAATGATATGACTCACTACAGTTTATAAAAAATCGTAAATTTCTATTCTAACATTTGATGCTTATTTCTCGGCTGCGATACACTTTATGAATGACAAGTTGTAGTTCAGACAGAGCATTAGACATAAGGACTATTCAATAAATATGGGTAGAAAAATAAACTACATTCTCGGAAGGATTGCAAATTGTATTGCAGAATCTATTGCAAATTCTAGAAAAATTCAGACCTTGTGGTAGAATTTCACAGAGCGAAACCGATTACTTCAAATCCTACAAAAATACACAATGCTCAAACAAGTCTCGGAATGCACCCAATGCGTAGAATCACGTTAATTTTGAACACTACGTTAAACCCACCTGGTAATTTCTTATGTAGACTATTGCGGCTCAGTCACAGAATCATAAATAAATTAACTAATATGGATACTTTCGAATTAACAGAAGACGTGAAGAACAAGAACACCGGTAGTGATGGCCTGGTTTCAATAGATGTAACATGACTGTTAACAAACGTTCTACTAGCAAATACAATGGTGATACTCTGCAATTTATTCCAAAATAAAAAACCGAATTTTCCCATTTGCGTAAAGAATATAAAAGAGCTTATATTGGCCCGCACAGAAAGTGTTCAATTTCTATATAACTGTGAGAACTTCCGTGAGAGTAATGGCGTTGCCAATGCGAGTTGCAAAGCACCGCTATTAGCAGATGTATACATTTATCATTTGGGAAACACCAGCATATTGAATTTGACTAAACAATATACGCTTGGTAGATGACAGGTAGACGACCAAACACTTTTATTTCTAAGGCTGTAAATCCTAGAACATATTAAAAATAGGTCGAAAAAGACGACGTAGACATACAATTTGAATTGGAAGAAGACAAAGACAAAATTGATCCCTTTCTTGACGTTCAATAATCGCGAGGAAATGTGAAAGTCTGGCAAGATTAACACATTGGAAATCCAAGTTTACAGGATAATCCATAAATTACCACAGGAGCCTTCCAGAATCTTACAGATGAATCCTATTAATTAGTTTAGCTTAATAAATGGTGAAGATCTATTTCAAACACAAGATGAAGGAAGCGGCAGGGCCGCCGAAGAAGATCATGTTTCTGTCATCCGGAAACCATTCATTGTTGTTAACATGATTCCTCACCTGGTTCGCGTAAGAGAAAGTATTTAAGAAATTAACCTAAACCTACCTTTACGAGGAGATTTTACGGCCCCCACAATGACTAAAATGAAAAACCGAATAAAGTGTACAAACTTTCAATCTAAAGTTAAACAACACATGCAACTCACAGAGAGTATTTATGAGCTCTATGAACCAACTGCTTTCTTCTTCCAAAATTGTTATTGTTTGTAATTTCACATTTACGTGCGGTAATATATACATTTGTAAAACTAAAAAACGACTGATAAATGGAACAAATAAGTACCTATGGCAAACGTTAATCGTACGAGTAGTAGCATTATCCGCCAAATCAGCAAGTTATGAATGAAATTATTGCAATATTTTTTACACAATTAGAAAATTTAATAATACGCCAATACAAAACTCAAACCATACACACACATTCGTTACTGATCCAGCACAAGGGATATTACTTCCTATATATATATATATATATATAATATATATATATATACTCTATATATATTAATATATATATCATAGAGAAACATTTATCTCCGGATGCGAATTTAGTAAACACGTTCATAACTTTATAGTAGTGCATTCGCTTGTACATATAAACGGATTTACTAGAAAAATATCATTTTAAACAATTTTACGAAGACAAACGCGCTCTACATATAAGTACAATACAATGTAAATATCAACTCTGAATTTTAAACGAGGAGGGCACAGTTTTTCAAGGGGCATTGAAAACCCAATGATGATATCAGTGCTCGAACAATTTGATTTTACTTACAATGTTCAGGAAACGTTCATTTATTGCTCCAGCTTGGTGAATAAAATCCAATGCAGCAATTATCCACTTATGATTGCTTACAAGTACAATGCCAAATTCTAAGTACAGTTAGAAGCAAATTTCAGTTGAGAATGGCCTTACCTCCAGGGCAGAGCAAGTTTTGGGTTGAACGTCATTAAATCTAGTTAAATTGAAATACCTGTGAATGTTAATGCTGGACGCAATCTAACATTAAATCGCTTCATTTCCTTATTAAATTTAATTGTAAGTGAATATTCAGTGGCATCTTATCAGCTGTATACAAATTCATCATTGATTTCATTAGATCATTAAGTTTATACACAACTCAAAAATGTTGCGCTTAACCGCTGAAGATATGAGTAATACGCACACCCACCAAATCAGTTTGCAAACAGTCGAGTGAACAAGTACACAACGACTTAATTACGTATAGTTTCCATGTCAATAAACTGTCTTTTGTTAAGGCAAATATTACTTTTATCAAGATTGCGATCTTGATATAAACACCGGCACCTTTACGTACATACGCCTGTCAGTATAAAAAAGCATTGTGTAACGTAGAAGAGGCAATTCATCCAGTAGACCGGTTTTGTCCTTTTAGGAAACTGGTCTACTGGATGAATTTCATTTTCTACATTATAAAATGCTTAGTTTATATTAGAAATATATGTAATTAATGGGTCAGATGTTCATATCATGATCTAAAACATGATTAAACAAATTTTTATCACCAATCGCACAACCGATGATCGTTTAAATTTAGAAATGCAAATTCGTTGTTGTCCATGTTTTATTATTGGTGAATGATCTGCGCGATTTTTGACTAGTTCTACGTTCAGGCAACAAAACAAGAAATGTTAGATTGTCACCCTCTTAATTTTCAATGTTAAAATAATAAATCTGATGATGCATTACATTAAATAAGCTGTTGTTCGGCGTGTGCGCAGCAATCTAAAACCAAAAATCCATAATCAAAATACTGGTGAAATATTTTCACCTTTGTCAACATGTTCAAGTTCTTTCGTCCCAGCATGTATATGAGCATATCGGAAATGATCGAGGCCAAATCTGAACTGATTCTTAGACCATTGCTTTGTCTGTAGATTTAATCGTAAAATTTCTCCAATTTTAGGTGGGGTGAAGGGCATTTGCAAAGATTAATGTATTTTTATCGCTCATATATTCATTTGATTGTCAGTAAATGACTATAGAGGCAAAAGAACGGTCTTTGGCTTTTTCCCATCATTGTCGATATATTTATTGACATGGTCGAATGAAACAATATAAAATACTGAATTATGTGATGTCATGCTTTTGGTAATGTTTTACTCAAATTTATAACTGGTGGCACTTGTTAGGTTCTGCCTTCGGCAAGATAACACGAATGAAACATTTCTGCGGCTACTGCTCGATGAAATGGAGTAAAGTCGTAGTTGAGTCATGGCTAAATAGGACATTGCGGCTTTATCAGACTGAGTGTTTGAGAAAGAGTTTGATGTTGCGCGTAATACTCTGATCATCAATGGTTAGTCACCATACTTTATAGATAAGCACAAACCCGCTCTGAATAATTGTATTGTTAATAAGATATCGGCTCATATTCAGCCAAAATATGACGGTGAATGGGCAATGAATTTCATACGAGATAAGTCGCGGTATGCATTGACGTTCACCAATTTTGCAGATAACTTAATTTTTATTCCATTTACCACCAACCAACCCCTATCTAGCGGAACAGACAAATTTCCGCAGTGATCTGCTTGGAAATTTATAATTAATCGGAATTTTACCATTGATCAATTATATATAACCAATTGCATTAGAAAAATAAATTCAAGCTTGTCAAAGGTCGTGTCAATTTGGTTTGCGCAAAATAAGTTTGGTTGAACAAGTAAGAAATATGCGGTGTGCCAGTAAAACGCTTTTATGTTTAAATTCAGTATAGGTGCGTAAGCATGCTTTGCTATTTGTAAAATGTGAAGAATTGGACATTTCTAGAAATAAGCAAAACAAAAAATTTTACGTCTATTTATATGACCATGGGTCTTTAAACGGCTCTTACAAAACTGTTTTTATGTATGTTTCTCCGTTATGAAAATTCTGGAATGATATATACATAAATATAAATATCATATATATATATATATATATATATATATATATATATATATATATATATATATATTCTTTTGAAATACGATCTTTAATAAAATTCTTTTTGCCCTTCCTGTGTACAAAAAGAAAAAGAAATTTTATCAGATATAAGAAACGTTTTTTTCGGATAGTCTCCTTGAACTTCTACTAATAAACATATCTTTATATATAAATTGGAAAGCAAAATAAGATAGAAATATGTGAACATAGAGAGAGTGTGAAAAACGGAAACCAATCAATTGCGTGCGTCACATCCAGTTAAAGCACGTACAAGCATTGACGTTATTTTTATGTTGACTTCATGTAATATATATTTAAAATTATTTCTTGTGTTTTATTCCTCTATCAATCAGTTGATAAGGTAGGGTAAAAGTGCTTCTTTAGAATTATGAATGCGTCTTTAAAATGTATATCGGATATTGAATTTTGCGTATTTCATGTCTAATTTTTATACAAGCTTTGTCCTTAAATGTAAAAAAATATTCGAATTTTCCTAGTGAGACTATCATCTAAACACCATTTTAACATTTTTTATTAGAATGTTTCGCAAAATGCTAGATATGACTTTTATTTTTCTAGAGGCTAACATTTTATTTGGTTGTGTAACGACACAAATCAATCGCCGACATATTGCGTTAATTAAATTCAAATTTATTTACGTTGCACCAATGAGAAAAAAGCAAATTGCCGTATAACCACGTCTAACCACGTTTAACCAATAGTATGCAAGTACACATATTGCATGCTATTTAAGCACGGTAATTTACCATGCAAGTCAGTTGTGTCATTTGCCGTCTACCTGCTTCACGTGTGTGCGTTCTGTCGGCTGTCAATACGTGTGCGCTCTGTCGGCTGTCAATACCTACGCTGGTGATTTGATCGTTTCTCCAACAACTAACTACATCCGTGACTCATCTTGTTGCGGGATACCGGAGAGACGAGCCAATTGATTGCAGGACCTGCAGGACACCATCCACAACGCGATCACAGCTCAACCACGGGAGCGAAAACTCAACCTGAGTCCACCCAAGGCTCTAGGACATCTTCAACTCTGAAGACTTAAAGCGAACGCAATACCAGGCCCTCTTAAGGGCCCCCATATCAGTAACTAATCTCTATTCAGAGCACCTTAACCGAGTTTGTAACGTCGTACGGCATTTACTTGAAGCCGGGGCGTTTACAAATGTTCATAAATAACAAAGCAGGTTTTAATGCGAATTTTAAAATTTTGTTTTATCTTGGATTTTAGTGCCACCCAATAATTATGCTAGTATGTATTAGGTGTTGCGAACCTAGTAACATATTAGTTCAGTTGTGACCAGAAGGATAAACCAAAGGCAGCATGAACGGAAAGTATAATCTCATGCACATTCGTTTCGTGCTTACTGGCGACTCATCAGTAGGAGCCGGTATTACGCCCATTAACCACTATATATATTTTGGTCAAGAATGTGGGATAATAGGACGGTACAATCCCACATTCTTGACCAAAATATATAGTGGTTAAAGGGCGTAATACCGGCTCCTACTGATGAGTCGCCAGTAAGCACGAAACGAATGTGCATGAGATTATACTTTCCGTTCATGCTGCTTTTGGTTTATCCTTCTGGTCACAACTGAACTAATTTGTTACTAGGTTCGCAACACCTAATACATACTTGCATATATATTAGTTCTCCGCAACAAACAGTATTTAATAATAATTATGCTGTTCGCCCTGTCAGATAGTACATAAATTGAATTTTTCTGTTTATATTATTGCAGCTTCATTCCCTTGAGCTTAACATGTTAAAATTAACATTTCGCATAATTATTTTATTGCAACAAATCAATTGGTCGAGACAAATTAAATTACGATTTTCCAAGCCAGTAGCAAAATTGATATCAGTCACAACAACTAACATGTTTCAGCCTTCCATTTTCATAATCTCAACATGCCGGCTATCAGAATAATGACGTTTGAATCACCATGTTTATAAGATGTGTTGAAAATATTAAAGTCGTGCTCACGAAACGAAGAGGCACGCAAATTCCGTGGAACCGAAATATATCTAGAAAAATCCTAGCAATAGCTAAATACAGCCAATATGTCATTGATAAAAATGCTTGATTTCGATTAAATTTCACTGAGACTATCATTACACACACACACAAACCATTGTAATCTATTTCATGAAACACAATTAAATCAGCCAATTTTTCTGCAGACCAACTAATGGAATAACTTAAGTGTACGCAATCAATGATTAATTACTTGTATTTCATATATATATATATATATATATATATATATATATATATATATAAAGTTACTGGTCGTCACAGCATAGAAATAGTGCAGTCGACTTTTCCAGTCAAGTATAATGCTCGCTAGAATACTAGATGTTAGAGCCGTATATTCAATTTGCAATCCATATATATGCATTTTAGATTGATCCTCGAATGTCAGTTTGCCGTCGTACTCTAATGATGATCATAAAAGTTGGAAATGCGTCAGTACGTATGATGGACGGTAGTTTTGTTGTTGTTCTGCGACTGGTTAAATACAATGGGTTTGGTGTTTACTTCAAGCCGCAAACTTGATTTAAAGAATTGTTACCGCCACCCGTGCAATCAATGATTATTTACTTGTATTGCATATATAAGTGGATAAAGCTGCAAAAATTTAATGATCGTGACAGCATAGAAATTTTGCAGCCAACATTTACAGTTAAGTATAATTTATGCGAGACTACTAGAGGTGAGAGCCGCAAATTCAATTTTGATTTCCATATAAATGAATTGCTGCCTGATCCTCACTAGTCAGTTTGCCGTCGTACTCTGATGAAGATCATTGAAGATCGGAACTGACTGACGGCCGTTTTGCTATGTTGTTCCACGACTGGTATTGATGCTAACTTCTTCCATATTGCAAAATTGATTAAAAGAATTTTTACCACGGCCCGCACAATCAATGATTGGTTACTTCTATCACTGTGATACCCAAATGCTACTTAAATCTAAAAGCCAATAATGTTGGTTTTTCTAAGCAAATCCTTATTTGAGTCCATTGTATGGTTAAGGTTTAGTGCATACGCGTTTTCGACTACCAGAACCATGTTGCGTAAGCGTAAAACAGTATGGAATAAAGAATAGCTTACGGCCTTTTATTAAATTATATATTTTTTAGCTCCGGACTGCTGAATTTTGAAAACACATCTGGATTGACCGCTCTCTCATTTCATCGAGAGACAAATTTCCTTCTTCTGTGCTAATTGCACTAATGAATCCCATAGTTTGTGGTGAAATCAATTCTGTTGCATACAGTTCACTAAATCAAAGTGACTGTTCTGCTTGCTAAGAACCTCAAATAAGTTTTGGATTGACAAAAGTAGAAAAAGGCCACAACAGACAGCTGTTGGAAATCTAATGTGTATATTTTGGCGTGTTTTGATCTTTAATTAAAAATTAGAGCTTCGTCAGACTCCCTCTGATTAAATATCGATGGAATTCCGGTATGTGACCACAGCGTATTCGACGCCTAGTACAAGTAGACTTACCACTGGTAGGACAAAATTTTCCATTAATTTAACGGAGGCTATTTGAGATGCATGCCATTAATGTATTGACATTGTAACGAGATCAGCACGGAAATCGTCTTATGGCAAAGACATCTTTTAGACCGTAAATATAAAATTTTTCATGCCAATTATAATGCCGTTTATTAAATTTATTTAATTAAAAAATTTAATAGTTACAGTTCAAATGTTTATAATAAAAAATATTTCGTGTCCAATTGAATCGCGAAAACTGCTTTTATCTTATAAAATCTGTCCAGTCATTTGCAAATTGGAAGAACTATATTTGCATTCCTTAAATCCCATTGCTTTAAACAGGATAATTTAACGAAAAATTTTGTTACGCATTGCATAAGTAGTGTAGAATATAAACTGTAATACTTCCAATATTTGCGAATGAATAAAAGTAATTTAAAATGAAAGTTATCATTTTTTAATTAGTGAAAGTGGTTGTGCTTAGAAGTATGACAACTTTAAATTCGTCAAATCGTCTGTTATTTTGCAAAAGACAATTTTGAAACGAATGTAATCCTATAGAATAATAAAATATGTTCTGAAAAATTTCAACGCCATGAAATAACGGTGCTCTGAACAACGTTATTAGAAAATGAGTATTACGAAAAATTTATTGAATTGAACATAAATTAGAACTAATGACAAAAAATCAATGTAATCGTACCTGACCAAAAGGAGATATATGCCAGTATACCTTTCAAAGGGACTACATTATCCGCAATTTATTTTTCGATAATTTAAAAATGCATTGATTTTTTTATACTTGACACACAAGTGATGTTCATGTAAACAACAGTACGCCTGTTAAATGCAAAAGACAATCTCCCTTAAGCTGAACTTAGCAACATTGTATATTTATCCAAATGCAATAGTCGTTAATTGTCCTATATAGGCTGGAGACTCCCATTACAAAAATAAACACATGCAAGAGCATTTTAGACTAAAAAGAACTAAATAAGGGGAAGACATCTGCAAAGTTTTATCACAATTAAATTTGATGCTATTCCAATGCTTATATTTTGAAAAAAGAAATATTTCTTTTCGACAAGAATTAGTAAAATTTATTATATTTTGTACGCATGCGCTTTGTTACTTTTTATCAACCTTTTTTAATGGAGAGATAGCACACATGAAGTAATTGATTTCAAACAAAAAGCGGATTCACATAACAAATGGAGAAAAAATTTTAGTTCAGATAGTTCAAGTATAAGAAATACAACTAAATATATTCTCGAATGAGGCTTAAAAATCTCCATGGTAAAACTAATGCACAAACAAATATTTTTGTTTGCGCAGTTCCGGTAAAAGTCCTGTTAATATTACTGTCCCCAAATACGAAAACAGCGTTACAAATACGTTAAAATTGAAAAGTGCTTACTGGCATAACGCAAAGGACAAATTTTGCATCGTTAAACTTCATCAATTTTATTTTGCATGTACAAGTTTGTATACGCTCTAACAAGTGTGAAATCAACCTTTTACAAATTCTGAGTAAATATAATTGCCGACAGGTTAAATTCCAATTATAAGTAACGTTAGATGCTTACATAATAGAAAGGAAATTTGGTTTTGAGTGGATTCGAAACTAATTTAGCAGCAATTTGTGTGAACAACAACCCTGAATGCAATCTTTTATATATAGGCTTCACTACCTCTTCTAATATTTACAGTAGGTTAATATAAACTATTTTTTTCTACTTTATAATGGTATCTATAGTTGAAAACGTTAAAAATTCTGTTATATGTATATATTGAACGGCAAATCAAACGAGAAAATTTAAACGTGATTAAAGAGAGCAATGCGGGAACGATTAGTCAATGGCATGTATCACTTCCAGTTTCACTTAATATTGAAAACAATTAGACGACCAAAAAAGGAATACACCATTATTTATTATTTAACATATGAATTTGATGTTGCCATAGAAATTTAAATTTTTCTCTCCCCAAATTTTTGATTAAGAACAAATCTGCTCAAAGGACATTTATTCTACGTATGAGTAGCATATCTAGAAATGCTAAAGTACCAAATACTTTATTTTCAATTGTCATTTGAATATTCTGATGAAATTTATTGAATTTATTACCCCGTTTATTAGCATGGCAACAACTATCTCAGACTAAAGTTAACTAATCAACATGATGGTTGCGTAGTTCCGTTTCACTTGATAGTTCCTTGTTTTATCTTTCCAGGATGCATATTAATACATCGGCAATGATGGAAGCAATAGCCGAATCCAACCAGAAACCTATTTTGTCTGCCTAGTCTGCTATTGAGAATGAATTGAATAATTAAACAATAGAAATAAATGATACTTTCCAATTAAGCTTTACTAAGTTTAAATTTTGGAAAATTATCCCTGTCATAATTATACACAAAATCATCAGTTTCGATAAAGGGATCATAAATAAAAAAGTACCAAAGAACCAAGCGAAATACGTGAATTAATTTTTCATGTTCAATCTCCGTTACTTTTCAATAAATTTAAAAGAAACTTTCTAGACATTGAAACAACATATAGACTTTTTAGTATAAGCTTAACATTGTATAAGGCCAAAAACGTAATTCACCCCGAAGACCGGTTCCGTACTTATATGTAACTCGTCAAGTACCGTCCTGCGACAATGTTTACTGTGCCATCTTGAAGAACACTAGACACAAATTTGAGTTAAATACGAACTTTAAGTTTTTGATTTTACTTGTAACCTACGTTGCATAACTTTAGATTTAAATATCAAACTATTTTCAATATGCCAATGCAAAGATAACACACTAACTGGGGAAGTGGCATTAATCTGAAAATTAAGAAACTGAACAATTGTTTATTGCGAAAATTTTTCATAAAATTATTTAAGTTAAGGTTATGAGCTTGAGATAAATTCCAGTCGAATTATATATACCTTTGCCAAACAATTTATACCTTAAACCTTAGTGGAACCGCTTTTAGTTCTGTGTAGAAATTTTCCACGGACGGGGCTCGGAAGAGCGTACGTTTGCTTCGGTGTCTGGGACTCTATCCACTTCGTCTCTGCAGCATGTTAAACACAATCTTCAGTTATACAGTAACATCTGATTTTGATTAGCCTGTTTTCTACGCTCTGCCTATTTCGAATCTCTTTAGACATAAAGTTAAATTTAACTTCACACAACCAGCCATTATGACACAGGCACCACGTCAGCTGGTGAAGTGCTATCGAATTGCAGATATATATATAATTAAACAAGTATTGATTACACGAAAGGTAATAGCAATACTTTAAATCAATGACGATCCATGACCATTGAGCCATAACATTTAACGCTGAATAGCGCAGTGCGTTTATTAAATTAAGAATATCCACAGATATCTTTTGTGGGTGGTAGATTTGTAATATCCGTTAGGCACAGATCCAATTGAATTTCATTTCCAAGTACGCGTTGTGTTCATCTTCATGGTGGTTGTGTGCTGATTCGTCCCTTCACTCCGAAGGCTTCCTCGACATTCTTACATACAACTGGAAATGAGGTACTAATCTAATCATCAGGCATCTAATTATTCACAGTACAATGCTCACACCACAATATTTGGGGCTCGAGTTTACCATATTTGCTTAAATTTGGTAGTGTAGGCATTGTAATGCTTCTTATTAGAAGCCTGATTATGGCACTGGAAATAATGTACCAAAAAGTCGCCAGACCACCAAGGTTAGATTGAACCTTATTTCCAGTGATTAGTATGAAATATTTGGAAGCTTTCGGCGTGGGGGGAGGGGCGAATCTGCACGCAGCCAACACGAAGAAGAACTCAATGCTTACTTGGAATTTGGGTTCAAACAGATATTTGCGGAATTGGTAGTGCAATTCTACCACCGATGAAAGTAAACCGCGCATACCCTAAATCTTAAGCCATATCGTTTGCTCAATAAAAGAATAGAACTGCCTTGTAAGACTTATTCAAGGACGCTTTTAATAACTAATATAAATTCAAATATTCATGAAAAATTTCGACGAATATATTTTTAGCTTTCAAATCATAACTTTTCCCCAATATTGTTTGAAAAATTCACATTTCAAAACATCCAGATTTCCTATAGTTTTTCAAGACGAAAACCAAAATGGTTACGTATAATTTAGGCTGCCATTTACAACACATTTAATCTTCTTCTACATAACCAATAGAAATTTTCGCATGACTGAAAAATTAACTGATGAACTATTTGTGCGTGTGCTTGTGTGTGCCTCAAAATGTTAGTTTTCATTTTCCTGTTTTTTTTGGGAAATATTGCAAGTATTTAATCCAATGAAATTCACATTGCGTTACAAAAATTTACTATTTAAGTTACCAGATAATACAGAAAATATGAGTTCTGGTGAAAGTAAAATGGCTTTGTTTAACATTTTTATATCTTTATATAAATTATGATTATTATATTATAAATGAAAAAAATTCCATAAGCTACCTGTAGTTGTTTTTGACTTATGAAAATGTTATATTAATATTTGCGATTTCTCGCAAGTGAGTTGAACAGAAAGCAAAATTTGCTCAACTTAAGAACAAACAAAACTATGCTAAGTATTTAGAAGACATGCAAAGTACATTGGTTTAAACATAACAAAATTGTTGATTTGTTTAATTAGCCGAAAAGTTAAATACTGTTTGTTGCGGAGAACTAATATATATGCAAGTATGTATTAGGTGTTGCGAACCTAGTAACAAACTAGCTCAGTTGTGACCAGAAAGATAAACCAAAGGCAGCATGAAAGGAAAGTATAATCTCATGCACATTCGTTTCGTGCTTACTTGCGACTCATCAGCAGGAGCCGGTATTACGCCCTTTAACCATTATATATTTGGGTGAAGAATGTGGGATAATAAGACGGTACAATCTCCTACTAGTAACCGATACCAACATTATTGTTCCGAAAGGTACATGGTACTAACACTATGGTTTCCGAGTCGGTACATGGTACCAACATGATGGATATCAATTTATGCTATAATTGATTGTACCGTCCTATTATCCCACTTTCCTCACCCAAATATATAGTGGTTAAAGAGCGTAATACCGGCTTCTACTGATGAGTTGCCACCTTGATTTGTAATTATACATTGTTTGTTACGGAGAGCTAATAGAAATGCAATTGTGAATTATGTGTCGTAAACCAGCCTGAACGAAATGTATAATGTCATGATTTGTAAGTTAACTAATCTGTAAACAGCCAAACCGAAAAAATAGTTTACAGAGCCTTAACAACATTAAGACTATTTTTCTTTAGATTAGAAATAATAAAAAAGTGGAAGTGCCGCAGACGGGATTTAAACCTGAACACCTGGATGGCACAGTACATAGAGATGCAGAATCTGAAATTTGTGTGTCCGGGCGACAAATTATGCAGAGTACTTCCAGAGTTCCCAATTTGGATGAAACAGATCTACTCGATGAATTTCCTTTGCTAACTGATGCAATGTTCATTTTTTACTGACAAAGAAATAATATTCGTGTATACATAAATCTCTTGTCTAAAAATATTGTAGGAGGTTTAATTTTATTCAGCAAATGGAAGGTGCATAGTTTTGGTCTTAACCGTTGTACGAAATGCTCTAACATGTCTGGTCTCCACTTTACTCTATCCACCGGATGCATATTATTAGAATACCTTTCGCCTAATTTGATTGACATGAGACAGAAAAGCTTTATAAAACCAGAATTATTTACGATCTAACCATCATGCTCTCGCACAATTTTCGTTCTTTCTTCTCTAGCAAGCATTCTAACTAATATCGTTAATTTTACAGTGTCGTTACATTTACAAATCATTTTGCATTTTGTAAGGTTACCATCTGGAAGGTTAAATTCAATAAAAAGTGTTTTTTTTCAAATTGAAGTGTTAACTATTTTGTACCTAAATTCATTACTTAAAGCGAGGCCGACAAAATCACTTGAACTTTAAGTCAATCTTCGTAGATGTGTCATTTGTTTAAAACACAGCATAACAAAAAATACAATAGATTTATGAGGTGAACTTTCAAATGTTCACACGTTATTGATCTTCCGTACACTGCATTTGCACAAATTAAATATCAAATAGCTTATTTTTTTTAAAACAAGAGTATATATACATATTAAATATTTTGCTAAACATTATATCAATCATATTAGTTTTTAATTGTACCTTATGTTTGGTTTAAGCAAGTATAAGGCTTTATATAGGTAAAAATTTAGTTAACTTAACTCATTTGAAAGACTGAATTCATCAACGAGGAATTCATATCTGCAAAATATAGATTTGCCACACACAGTATTAAAATCTTCAATCATATGAACAGAATAATGTAACTCCATACCTTCGCCCTTGTAACGCTCATTATAGGCAATTTTCTCGCTTTCACGAACTCCTGTCTCAGGCCTACATTTACCCAATTTGAATCATCGCAACCAAATTCCTTGAAACTACACTTCAAAATATATATAACAGAAATTTAATTACAAAGCAGACATTTCGCCATATAGGAATGTTAAAAAAAGTATTGCATTTTACTTTGAATAACAACTTCAGCAACCGAAATTCTGACCACAACTAAAGAATGCTCTGTAAGAACGAAATCTGTCTATTACATATATTGCATTCGCCATTCTTAGCAAGGTTTAGTTTATTTTAACATTAAATGTGCATATATATATATATATATATATATATATATATTTGCTTGAGATTGAACTGTGACGCACGCAATTAGTTGGTTTCTGTTTTTCACACTCTATATTTGCTATTATTTCTATCTTGATTTTTTTCCACTTCTTATATATATATATATATATATATATATATATATATATATATATATATATATATATATATATATATAATTTAATGATAAAGACAGCTTATAAATTGAAATAAATGGTAATTATCTACCCTTGTTATAAATATTATTTCTTTTCTTATAAGATATATATATATATATATATATATATATATATATATATATATATATATATATATATGTATATATATATATATTTGCTTGAGATTGAACTGATTTGACGGCACGGAATTAATTGGTTTCGTTTTTTTCACACTCTATATTTACATATTTCTATCTTGATTTCTTTTCTTTCCAATTTATATATATATATATATATATATATATATATATATATATATATATTGGCTGTATAAATAGGGATGTTGCACTAATTAGCAAAAGAAATTAAGCAAATGACCACTTTCGTCCTTGTTGGGCACCGAACATTCTGTTCCTAGAATTGCTACCTTCAGTGCGCGATCTGTGGCACATTTGGTTCGGTGTCTTGATATTCACTCATTACGCTTGACATAACGCGCCTTAAATGCAACTTTGAATTATTTAGAACACATTTTTCGATTCGTCTTTCTTTCAAGGCCAGTTTTTTTGCAACGCATTCGAATTAAAGTACAAACTGACCACAATTCGATATGTCATTGTAGAACATACAATATGGCGCCTAAACAATTGATAATGAATTGAAAAACTGTTAGAGAACTGATTCATAAACATATTTTGTCGTTTTTTGCTTAACACTGCATAAAATAAAAAAATGCGATTCATGAAGTAGATGGGCTTAGTTATTTTTGAGCGCTCATCAAATACTTTTAGATTTGACGCAACTGTGGCTCGATCGGATTTGGCACCTCAGGCGCTTTTTCTTTGTAATCCCATAACTCATTCCCAGTGCCACCTCAGCCTTTCACGTTTTCAGTTATGCTCTAACTTTGAATTTTATCCGTTTTCTTTAGTTGAAGCCTTTTCGCAGTGCATTCGATTTAAAGTTCCAAAAAGTTACCTCTGATATATAATTATAGAACAGGCAGCATGCCATCTGAGGAAATGATATTGACTTGAAATTTAATGCCAGGATTTGAATATACACATAGTGTTAGTATAAAGCAAATTTGGTATAAGGAGGCAAATGTCAATATTCAAACAGATTCGTGGCTTCCTTATAGATCAGACCTCAATTACGCGCCAGAATTGCTGCAATTAGGGCTGGAACCCGGCTAATTTTCTTTCACAGTCTTGAAAATGATTCACTGCACTACCGAGGCCGTGCGATACATACATTTTTAATCATGTACCAATGTAGAGTCTCTGGTAATTGCTTCCATAAAATGGAATCAAATTGGCATTCCTGTTGACCTAAAGTTTCAACTGTCCACCTTCGAACTCTGACTATAGAACAGGCAAAATGTCGTCAAAAGAATTTTTAATAAATCGAAACTTGATG
The DNA here is from genome assembly GCA_029291075.1 of Eudiplozoon nipponicum. Classification (NCBI taxonomy): domain Eukaryota; kingdom Metazoa; phylum Platyhelminthes; class Monogenea; order Mazocraeidea; family Diplozoidae; genus Eudiplozoon; species Eudiplozoon nipponicum. The sequence continues at coordinate 68,861 of JAQBSW010001492.1, read as the reverse complement.
GCACGATTTTATTTAAAATTTACTCGGTAAACATAACATGCCTAATGTCACAAAAGCAATTCCTTTAGTAGACAAATGTCTCAGAAACAACATGAGAATAAATCCGCAAATGGTTCTCTAGCCCGTGTGCATTTGATTCGGTGTGCTGTAACTCATCCATTTTGTCACTGAAGTCAGTAGAATGGTAAATAAAATTTATCAATTGTCTTCCCTTTAGGTGGAGCCAGTTTGTGAACAATAGCCTTATTTTGTTTCAACAGGCCATCTCCATCATTACTTTTAAGAAAACACACGGGCCATCGGATTAATTTTTATTGAATTTAAATATTATGATGTCAGTACAAAATGAAATTTGTATAACTTAGAAAATGCATTTAATCTTGTCCGCCTGTTTCGCTTTTATTACGAACTCCTTATTTAGTTGCAATAATAGACGCGACCTGCCTCGAATCGGGCCCGGTGTATCGATTTTCAGCTGTGTTCCTCCAATTGGAGACTATTTGCATTGATTATAAATTATTGTTCCAAATGAAAACCTATAATTTTTAGCTATCAAACAGACTCCATGCCACCGGATAAATTGATTTTTAATTAACTATTTATAGCGGTATTTTATTATGTAAATGTTTTCGTGTAAAATTGTCATAACATAAGATAAAAATTGCTAAATATCAAGTAAAGCGGTTTTTTGCCAGACTTGCCTAGGCTGGTTCTCTAACCAGCGCACATTTGTTTTGTTGTCTTTCGACCTATCCACTTCGTCAAATAAGCTGAGCTGTATACGCTATTTGAAATATCTAGTAACTTATATGTTAAAAATTGTTATTTCTTCAATTTAAAGTCAATTGGGCATCGCGCTTTCCTTACGTTTTAACCGGCAAACCCTGATTTTTCATTAAAGAATAGACACCGTGCCACTAGGAGAATTATTATTGAATTAAATTGTAATTGAAAAATTGTAAAGTATATATGTTTTCAATATAAACTAAGCAGTGCATAATGAAGAAAATACAATTCATCAAGTAGACATCTTTTATTAATTTCGGGCACTAATTACGTACGTGCCAGTGCGATTTTTAATTATACATCTAAAAATATGGAAGTATAGAATGAAATAGGGCAAGAAAGTCTTTTATTATCTATAAATAAATGCGTGACATAGAGTTTTAAACTCTATTTCATTTCAAAGATAGCATGAATTATGTAATAGATGTTATTAGTCTCATGTCTTGGTAATATTAATGCCTGATTCTGCACACATGCTTTTCAGCAAGTTTAAAAATTTAATGTCTACTTGGCCCGTTGGACGCGGTAAATATTAATTAAATCAAGGTAGCGATATTCATATAGACACCTGTCCT
>JAQBSW010001492.1:0-65000 GCA_029291075.1 Eudiplozoon nipponicum | reverse complement strand
ATATATATATATATATATATATATATACTTACTTTACTTTACTGCGGCTGACTCCTTTGTGGATAAGCTGGCTCCATTAATTGTGATTTCATGGAGTTTCTTGTACCAAATTCCCAAGAAACTCCATGAATATATATATATATATATATATATATATATATATATATATGAATGTATGTTATTTAGAAAATAAAAAAAAATATAAAATTTATACATATTATACGGTATGGTAAGGTTTATGTATTTCACATCGTTAATCGTTGGTAAATTCAATATTCACATGTTAACAGTTAAATAGAAACTTTTAGTCTTTGCAATAATAAAATAAATTTGTGTGATTAATGGTTACCAAATTTCTATTTGTTAAGAAACACCTTGCTTGTGTAGTTTCTAAAGACTACACAAGAAATAATAAAGTAATGATAAGTATATAATATTGCAAAAAATTATTCTACAAAAATATTTGTTCTGTACAATATTTGGATAACAATAAGTAAAAATTATTTTTGGTCTAGACAGGACATATGGTAAATTTGGAAATGATCTCTTTTAATGGATTTTTCTGATTTACAGTTGTCAGGAAATGTATCCTGAAGTTATTGGTTCACAGTAGTGCAAATCATCGCCTGAGCGAAAAGAGGTCGCGCATCACAGGCAATTTTCGTATTTTTAGGTACACGTATCTTTAGGCCGGCTGTTCCTATGATGACTCATTTCTTTTATATACAAGTTGCAGCAAGATATCTCTGATCTGTCTTTTTAAGACAGGAAAGATGCCACCTGGGGAAGGTTATTTAATCAAAGTATAATGACATGTATGTTTTCATTATAAAAATTAAACTTTGCGTAATTGAGCAAATGCAAATCACCTCATTGACTGATTTCCTTCTTTTTGGGTGTATAATATATGATGGCATAATTTCGTGTATAGGAATTGTACAACGAGTCAGTTGGTTCTATTTCATGCAGGTCTTCCCCTTTATTTTACGTACCAAATAATCTTTTGCGAGACAGGCAGTTGCACAATTATTCGATCCTTCTTTTTCAATTAGGGCTGGTTAACATCATATTAACATTTCCCTTAAAAATAATTATATGCGTATTTTGAGTACTATTTTTCAGTTTAAAGCTCGTTACATCGAAAAAGGTGAAATAAAAAAGCATATGATAAGTTCCATTTAAACGGCCTTGTTTATATATATATAACCGGCTGATCCCATGATGCGTATTAACGTTTCGCACGATAGACCTGCGTCGTGTACTTGTGTATTCGTGTCTAACTATTGAACTATCAGACAAATAAAATTAAACACAAAATTATCGCAACCTGAGTGACACTACAATAATTTAATTTCAATTTTTATTTACGGGTGACGCGTTATGATAAGGAGTCTGTATGCATACGTGTGTGTGTATTCAAAATACTTTTTGTAAAAAGAAATAATGTAAAATTACTTAATTATGAGTAACATCTAAGATTAAGGGGTGAACAACGTAAAAAAAATTATATACACACTTTGCGGAAAATGTCATGGTTAAAGAAATAAATGGTGGTGTGAAAAAAAAGGAGTTGAGGATATGAATTTAAAATAACAGGATTTAGGACAAGAAATTACTTAATAATGGAAAATTCTTGAAAATATGGTGATCAAAGTTGACAAATTACACAAAATATCAATGAAGTGTGCTTAACGCAATTAGAACACGAGACATCTCGAAAGACGTGTGATGTTCTTAGTATATAAATTTAAAAAAAAATTTTTTTGAGCGACAAATAAATGTAAATTCGTTCTGGTTGCCAAATTATTTTTGCTGGGGAGATTATGGAAGTTAAAAATGCATCACTATCTGCCACTAAATGTGGTCATTCTATATTGTAAAATTGATTAAGTAAAACTGAGACTCCTTCTATCCGAAGTCAGCGAATGCGATTTATGGAATTCTATATGAGTTCCGTGTAAAATCACAGGGAATTTATAGTCTATACTGACAGAATGTTTCGAACTTGGAATAAAAAAAGGATGGCCAGTTGGTGCTACCAAAAAAAGCAACAAGCATGCTAATCAAAATAAAAAACCGACTAAAATTTTGTTTTAAATTAAATGAAATCTGCATGCATTAAGTAGATTCCTTGACATAGTGAACGGATTATGTAAATCTGAACCAAATGCTCTCGTTGTCAAATCACTTTGACATCAATTATGACTATTATTGATGAATGCTCAATAAGAACAACATCGGTCTATTTGGTCCATTCCACTAATTAAAAATTACTAGACAGATTTTATACCAAAAGCATATAAATACATAACAGTTAGATACTGCTGGTTGCAGAGAACTGATATACACGCATTTGTTTATTAGTTATTGCGCACCTAGTAACAAATACGCTCAAATATAACCAGAAGGATAAACCAATGTTAGTATGAACATAGGTTGTATTGCGCCTTATACACACTATTTATTTTGGTGAGAATGTGGGAAATTGGACGGAAAAATGTCCTATACGAATGTGTAAAGCTGCAGTGGTATAGCTAACTTTATATATATTTCCACTGAAAATATCTGTCAATACTCATAGCTAGTTTTTTAGAAACCAAATACAGCGATAAATACAGTTTTAATGTTTGCGCAGCGTGAGCTTCACATGTTGAAACTCCGCAAATTGCGTTCGCGCGTTGTCGCTTTTCACTATCAGTTTCTAAAAGATCCAATTGGTCCCTATTTGCACTCACGCATCGAGTTTGTCTTCTTTTTGGCTGGGTGCGGATTCGGAATTAAAGGACGAATCCGCATAAAGCTAAAAAGGAGACAAAATCAATGCGTACTTGGTAATGGGGACCAATCGGATCTTTGCGAAACTGAGAGTGTAAAGCGACAACCCGTGAACGCAAATCGCGGAGATTCAAGATACAGGGATAAGTTTGTTGAAACAAACGTGAAACATAAACAATGGCAAAAATATCAGTGAAGCAGTACTCAACGTAAAGTGCTTAATTGGACGCTCTATCCAAATTGGTCAGAAAACCAATAGCTTCTAGGATGCCTAATATACAATCGATGTTTTGTAATAATCACTTTCAAAAAAAAGGTTATTGTCAAAGGTGTTCTTCAAAGCAAAATAATGAAAAAAAATTCGTTCAGTGGATACTTTTATTAACAACATCTTTAGTACTCACATAAATAATTAATTAACGATTTAGATATAAATTGACATTTGGATGCATTTGTGTATGTTGTTGCGTGTTTCAGAATATGCGATCCTGGTATCTCGTTTGTTGGTGGTTTATGAATGTGTCTTCTCTAGCATTGTCCACCATGCTTTCCCAAAGATATGGCTATATATAGTTCCATACATTACACTCCAGTTGAAGTCCGATGGAAAGAAAATGGATTTTTATGTATTTCTAATGTAAATGCAGTATTAAAAATTGATACGTCTTATCGTGATTTGTTTTACATTTCAAATTACGAAGGCATAAAAATATTCGTTTATTAATAATTATTTGATTATATTATACTTTAACACTGACTTTGGAAAACTTCAAATGATTACTATTGTTGTTTTCCAATGCTTAACGTGGCCATTAATTATTTAGCGAAAATAGAAATGTTTTTGTCTTTGACGGATAAATAAACGGCATACAATTTCCTTCGAATTTTGGCATTTTTACACATTGACTGCTTTTGCTAGCAATTTTCTATTTACAATTTTTTTTGATAACCAGAGTACAGCTTAGGTTAGGAAGCACTACTAAGTTATACTTTTCGAATACCGACAAGAAATGTTTTTACGACATTTCTTTTAACATTTAAATTTAGTTTACTTACAGACGTAGCATTAATAAAATTGACATCAAATGACGATTTACACAGGTTGTACTAAAACTGTGTTTCGAATCGGTTTATTTAAATTTTCATAAGGAATATAAACGCCTTTTCTAGTCAAAGGTTTAACAGAATTAAATAATGTTGTTCCGATTGGCTCGATAATATTGTGCAACACGCTGTCAGTTGAGCTGAATTACCTTTTCTGGTCGCGTATTCAAACTAAACACTCGTTGATAAAAAGAAAGTGGATTTTGATGTGTGTCTAATGTAAATTCAGTATTAAAAATTGATACGTCTGAACGTGATTTGTTTTTCATTTTAAATTACGTAGGTATAATAATATTGGTTAATTAATAATTATTTGATTAAATTATAATTTAAAACTGAATTTGAAATATATTAAGTCAGTACTATTTTTGTTTTTTCCAATATATAACGTGGCTATTAATTATTTAGCGAGAATAGAAATGTTTGTGTCTTCGACGGATAAATTTGCATACATCTCTAAACAGCAGACAATTTCCTTCGAATTTGGCATTTTTACACATTGACAGCCTACGCTAGTAATTTTATATTTACAATATTTTTTTGATAACCAGAGTACAGCATAAGTTTTGAAGCACTACTAAGTTATACTTATCGACTACCGACAAAAAAATGTTTTTTACGAAATTGCTTTTAACATATAAATTTAGTTTACTAACAGATTTAGCATTACTAAAATTCACATCAAACGACGATTTACACAGGTTCTGCTAAAACTCTGTTTCGAATCGGTTTTTTCAATTTTCATAAAGAATATAAACGCCTATTCTAGTCAAAAGTTTAACAGAATTAAACATTTTTTCAATTGGCTCGATAATATTGTGCAGAATGCTGTCCGTTGAGCTGACGTACCTTGTGTAGAGGCCAATTATCTGGCTGCGTATTCAAACTGGAGACAACTCGTTAGTAAAAACCAAGTTTTATGTGGTTGATGCGCAGCTTCAAAGCAAATTAGGATGTAAAGGAACAACTGATTTTGGTAGACTGAGTGTGTTCACAAATAGATCATTGCGAAATAGTCTATAATGAAAGAGAATTTATAGTTATTGTGGAGGAAGTAGTACATAACTTAATGGGGATTGTGATATTTGCTGAATAATGTTGTAACTTATTCGAAGCAGGCCTTTGACATAATTATTAGGTTAGCATTTGCCCAATAATATTAATTTCTGCATAGCAGGACGTGTAAAGAACTTTCAGTCCATAAATTCAAGATTAATTTTTTTACCTATTTGAACATATCCTGACGTTATCAAGGCATGTATTTTGTTCTTACAATTCCTGCAGAATTATTGCTTTTTTATAGCTAGGAATATAGTTTCCTCCAGATGACAATAGAAAATCTAAAATAAGGTAAAACAAGCTCGGAGTCCGGTGGATTAAAACAAAAATACGCACGAAGTTTACATGCAGTTATTTAATAAAACGACCCTTAATATAAATTAACAAGATTATATATATTCAGAAATAATTAATAGTTTGCGATGTCTTTCACGAAAATTAAATTAAAAGTTCATCAGTTTCATCGACGAATGTTTTAAAATTTTCATGTGCCAAATATATCGGCAAATGACTTTTAATCTAATTGTGCACACATGATAGATTAAACAGAATTTGTACACATTTGAGTGTAAACTAGCTGATCGTCAGATTCGCAAAAATCAATATAATTTTATAAATCGGCATGCATTTAATTTGCCCTCAATTATTCTCCAGTATATACGTTGAAGCTTTTAATTTTCATGCGATTATCTGTTATTTTGTCATTTTAGACCAGCAGAACATACAAAGAAAGCGTTCATTAATTTGTGAGCAGATACTGGTGTTCTGTTCCTATGCGCTGTTCCTCATTTGTTGTCCATTTTCGTTCGTTTTCTGCTTAAAGGTAAGCCATATGTTCAACTCAACTAATATCCTATTAATAAAAACTCTGGATTGCTAAAATTGCGAATTTTACTTTTGTAATACTACGTATAAGAGAATATGAAGAACAATTTTAGCATTGGTGATTAATTTTACTCAAAAGTGAAACAAACACTAAGTTATACCCTTTTTAGTTAAAGTTGGGATTAGGCGTAACCAAAATTTTGGTATCTTCTTTGGCCGAATGTTGTAGGCTAGATGTTATTATAATGTAATGTGAAATGTTATGGCTAAAGATGATTAACAAGAGAGCACATTCGTAAAAGATTATTGGGATTTATGTCAATGACTAATCTATTTCAGTTGACAGTCGAGCTTATTTTTCTGTCACCAATTTGAACAGCATTGCTAGTTTTCATCTCTAGCACCGCGCTCCAAATAGTCACAAAACACCAAAGATACAATAAAAAAGCTCACACATATACTAAGAGATATAATGTTTATTATTGGTCTACATTTGTAGAACCGTTAAGATTAAATGCCTACACATATAATGCCTCCTGTCCATACCTGATAGGCCTGAAGTTCTGTGTAAATCGTCCACTAAATATTTGTTTTCCATAATTGAGTTCTAATATAACAGATAATGCAAATTAAATTCGTTAAACGCAAACTAACCTTAGTTTGACATAAACATTGAAAACAAATTAGTTTTTTTCCAAAACCAATAATCTTTTAGTTAATAAAGGAAAAGTCACCCAAAAAGTGTAAAAATAATAGCATAGCACTATTACATATATAATAACATGAATTTTTAAGTCAATAAATGGAAAAAGTAGATTATATTTTATCACAGATCTTCAAAAAAGATTATGTTGAAAAGGAATGTGCTGACAACAAATTTTAATGCAGAGCAAAATAACTAATAAACAATAGCAGTCAGGATAAAGAATCTATTCAGAAATCAAACAAGATCAGGAAAATTAAGTACAATTATTTAATTAGATATTATTAAAAAATCAATGAAGTATTCAGATCAAGTTTTCCAGCTTGATTCAAACACCTATCACATTATGTATGAAATTATCACTGTAAACGTTGTACTACACGAGGTACTAGACGAATTACATTTTTCACATTATGCAATACTTAGTTTATACTGATAAATACATAAATAACGTGGTTTTTGTTAATATCAAGCTCGTTAACTTGGTTTAAATAATATTTAAATAGTACAGTGTTTCCATTGAACATGATACGTTTCCGTAATGCTGTAATTATATTGTCTGAATTTATTTATAGTATTTTCTTTAGAATAAGCCTTAGACAGTTCATTTGAATAAACTATTTTTTTCAATGCCGCGTTTTGCCTACGCGGGTAGTAGCTTTGCACGGACAGTTTCACAAAGATCCGATTGATCATAATTTCCAATTTTGTTTTGTCTTTGATCGGGTTGAGTTTGTATTCGTCCCAATGGAAATGCGGTTCTATCACATCTTTGTTTGTGATGTGATAGAACCGCATTTCCATTGGGACGAATACAAACTCAACCCGATCAAAGACAAAACAAAATTGAAAATTGTGATCAATCGGATCTTTGTGAAACTGTCCGTGCAAAGCTACTACCCGCGTACGCAAAACGCGGTATTGGAATATATGAAGCTGGAACTCCGACAAAACATTTTTTTTTAAAACTATTATTTTGTTTGAAAATCTCAGATATAATACAACCATCATATTCCGTTTTTATTCTAGTGAATTCAAATTCAAAATAGGTCCTTTATCATAGACAGATATGTTAACTTGCATACTGTTCACTACTTAATAGGTGATTCTTAGATAAACCTTAAGGTGTAGTGATTTCTGTGTTCCTTTTAATTTTGTGTGTAAAACGTTTTTAGACGTGTATTGTACAATTTTAATTCGCTTAAACAGTTATTTTGTAATTAACCAATCGTTTATGGCGCGGATGGTGATAAAAACAAATCAAATTTAATCGCTCATTGAAAGATTGTTTAAACTGTATTAATTATGCCTATGTGACAAAATTTAATATTCATGACCGCATGGAAATTTTGCCTTCCATATATATGAATTGTGGTTTGATTCTCGCTGATCAGTTTGGCATTGTACTCCGATTGTGGTCATGGAACTTCGAAACGCGTAAATACGTTTGACTGGTGGACGTTTTGCTAAGCTGTTGGACCACTTAAATAAAATGGAACAGGTGTTTATTACAAGCTCACAAACTTGATTTAAATAATTATTATAGAATTTCCTTATGAAAGGAAAATCAGTAATAAAGGCAATTCAATTTCATGCCGCATATAGAAGCAATTTTATGTGTATTAATTTACTTTTGCAATTTTTTTTACATACTAGCTAATAAAGTTAAATCATAGTTTACGTTGCTATACATGAATATGAGAGAAAGTAAATTTAGCCTCATTGTCAGTTGTTGTTGGTGTTTTTGTTGTGATGTGACTGCAATGGGTGCGTTTCTAGATAAGACCCTTATCTCGTTATGCATTACGTATGTTTCACGGCAGGTCAGAGACATATATCTAATTTTGCTTTCCATATTGAAGCTCTGCGGTTTGATACTTTCTAATCTATTTGCATTTACTCCGAAGATGATCACGGACGGTCGATACGTGTCAGTGAGTGTGACAGAGGCTAGTTTTGCGATACTGATATACCTGTTAGATGCAATGCGATAGATGTTTACTTCAAAATAAAAATACCCAAATACTTTCTAATGCTGTCAAAAAGTATTTTTGCAGAAGAAAATTATGCGGAATAAGATGCACCACAGATTCTGTCAATTTTTAAAGTCTCAAGTTTTTCGACTATGAAATTCATCTAGTTTAAAGACTGCAAACTATGAGAGAGACTTATTACTATTATTATTAAGGTTCAGTATGCGGTCTTGATATTTACACCGACATCATTATTTAGCAAGTCATATAGCGTAGCAAAATTACAGTCACGCACACTTAGTGACGCGTTTCTATCTTTATTTGGCATTACATTGAACAACGGATTGTATATCTTGCATCGTTTGGTCGATGTGCTGTGATCTAAAATGTATTTTATTTAACTGGATTTTCAGTTAAAAAACAGACTTCAATAGCTGTTCTGACTACACACTCAAAAAATGTTGCTTAATTTAATTGAATTACGAAAATTTATTTCCCCGAAGGCTTTTGAATTAGCCAAGATAAGCCAGAATACAATTAGCACTATATCAGCATCGTCACATAAAATAGCAGATGCAATTTTCGTAGCAAACTAATATGCAACTTTGATTTAAGCACCAATATATACTGAAAAGTATATTTGAAGCTACCAAAACCCTTTATAACATCGAGGAAGCATTAAAACCGCAAGATAATAAACAGAATATGTTCTCTAATATAGTAACTGATTTTGGGGTCAAGATGGCGAAAAACATATTACATAATATATATTGATTTATGAGGTCCGTTCGCCATGTTCTTTGATGATCTCCGTCTACAAGATCCTTCTTTCATAGTGTGATGCCCATTCTAGGTGCCTGACATTATCTGTTCAATTGAGCTTGAAGCCCACATAATATATCGAACTGTACGTTTCAAAACCTGCGTCTTTGTCATGCACACTTTGTCTGTTCCCCGTTTATTGGAATACACGATCATCTGCTACAAAATGGTCGAGATAAACTAGATATTGTCGATCTATCGATAGATAGGCATTTTATTGTGTACCTCAAGTGTCAAGGAAATGAGGACGAGGTATTTTAAAATGTAAAGCTTTCACAGAACTAAATGTACATTAAGCTCCATTTTACGGAGGCCATCATACAAGACACATTGTGATTGAAGGGTCTAGTAGATTAACGTTTTATCAATGACCCGTGTCAGAGAAACGTGGTGAATTAACGATTGACCGTAACACTTGGAAAACGCATAAAAATTATCATGCAATATTATTTTGATAATTATACCATTTTAAAAGATTAGACTCAATGAAACTCTAGATGTAAAATTCCATAACCAATAGAATTTCATACAATAGAACCTTATATAGATAATATGTTGAAAACAATGATGTTATTTGATTTAGACATCTCGTTTTCCTGATTTGAAGAGGAAAATTAATTAAAAAGTTCATTAGAAATTTATTCACAAAACGGATCAGAAAAAGGTACGTTAGAATGTGCGATTATTTTTACCAAATAGTTGAATTATATATATATATATATATATATATATATATATATATATATATATATATATATATATACATGTGTGTGTGTGTGTGTGTGTGTGAACACTGGAAGAAATTATGGCGATTTGTTTGTTTGATCTTCTTCAAATGTTATTTATATATAAATATATATATAGCACTGCAAGTTAGGCTAGCCAACAAAGTAAAACACCAGTTTGCATTATAAAAAAATCAATCATATATTGCAAAATATAATCCTTTTATAATCAAATGGCCTTCTGAGTGTTGTTTAGATTTTACGTGATAACCAATTGTTATTAATGTTAACAATAATTTAAACAAAGGAAAAATACCACTGTAGAAATATTACCTAATGCACGAAAATAAGCAGTATTAAAAACTGGACATTAAGTACATTAATATACTGATAATATTATTTGTATATATATAAAATGACTCTAAACATTTGTCGTGCAACAAACAAGACTGGTAAACTGAAAATAGTGTTCTGTACATCGACGAACAAAAATTACTCTAAAAGAATGCATATATATATATATATATATATATATATATATATATATATATATATATATATATATATATATATATATATATGTGTGTGTGTGAGTGTGTATGTGATGATTGCGGGAATGTAACAGAATTTAACTGTTTGAAAATTAATGGTAATACATTTAAATTATTTACGGACTATTCAAATAAATCCAGTATATTTCGCATATGTTTAGGTTTTGCTATGAAATTCCTCATCAGCATCCAACCCTACCCGTCGAACTGTACACTACGATATGGCTCCAAAAAATGATGGTCGTCTTCTGCGCCACTCAGTTTGAACCCATTGGACAATTCTTATTTTGCGCCTTATGTGTTGCGTTTCAATTATCCCGTATTCGTTATTTTATGATAGGCTGCAATGGCTCAAACTAATAGTTTGTTAATGGCGATACAAAAAGGTGGCCTCATTAAAAAAATTGTCAAAGTTATATTATGCAAAATGTAATAAAAAATGAGGGATGAGTAATAGTATTCACTATAATGCTTAGTGCAAACCATTTATGCTTGACGGCCATTCTTGCCACTTGCGTGGTGTAGTTGAACTATCCGATATCGACTAGTTAGATCAACAGAAAGAATATATATATATATATATATATATATATATATATATATATATATATATATATATATATATATATATATAGAAAGATTTTAATATATTCCTATATAACTTACACGAATGAATATAAAGGCTTATTTTAATTAACAGATTTTATGCGCTTGTCCATATTTTGTACTGAAAGTCAGACGAAATTTGGTCAGCACCAACATAAAATCTGAAAATGCTTCATTATGTGCAAATGATGGTTGCTTTTCTCTGTTGCCCGACTAGTTAAATGAAAAGTGGTTGGTGTTTACTAGTAGCCAGACAATTTTGTTTAAATACGTGTTATCAACAGACACAGATACCAGTAATTGTTTACTTCCATAACTTATAGGCTTAAGGTTAATGCTGGAGTAATCTTGTGTTCGTGACGGCATAAAAAGTGTGCAGCCAAATTTTCCTTTGATGCACAATGTATGTGAGGTGATTGCCGCAACTCTTATGTTCCGTCACCTACATTTACTTCATCCTCGTAAGTCAGTTAATTGCGGTGTCCTTATGGTGACTATAAACAACAACATATGTTGTTCCATTGGTGAAATAAAATATGATTGTTGTTTACCATCATTCTGCCAACTTCACGGATAAAAATAGAAAAAATGAGGCATCGAAATCTTAGTAGACATAAACCTGGAATTGCATGATATTTTGGGCTCTTATGGCATTGGGTGCAAACTGCATGTATATAGTTATATCTGAAAATGTAGCCTAGCTAATGTGATTTTCGCCATTCATTGTTTTAATCAAGTGACACACAAATGTATACAATCATATATGTATGAATATCTTGGCACCCACCGTTCCTTGTACGCATTTTTCTCAAATTTTGAAGTTATAAAATTTTGATTTTCTCAGACTAATGTTGTTTATTCAATGTTGGCTAAAACAATGTTTAAATAACCATTGGTTGCGCGGGCCGTGATAACAGGTTCGAGACCTCTCCGTGGCAAATTAAAGCCAGTATATGATGAGATCCCATTAAGGACGAAACTGGTCTACTGGATGAAATAGCTTTGCTACACTATACATGTCTTAGTTTATTCTGATATATGTATGCAATTAATGAGTCAGATGCTTATATTAAAACAGTGTATGTTTGGTTTGCTAATTTTGGTTTCCGTGTTTAGTATGCACTTTGCATATTAATTTTCGCTTTAATGAATACAAGTATATTTGTTTATTATTGATTTAAAAAGGGGTTTTCTAAACATAAACTCTCCTTGATAGATTGTATTTCCTATGATTATATAAAAGAAACAACGTGAATCAAAATCCAAACATTTAAAACTGGGCAAAATTCGTCTTGCTGAATATCTTTAGCAATAGAAAGGTCGTTTAATGAGATATTATAAAAGCACATATTTCGAAAAATTTACGCAAAATATATAAACAAATCAAGTTTTAACCACTATTATTCTTAACAATATTGAAATACTTTTTTTCAATTTTCATATTATATTATGTCTACTCCCTAAAATGGAATGCAACTTAATTAAGTTTATTGAATAAGCTTTACGAGTTTACTTTAAAATTGTAACTTCTTTGATTATATAATTTAATTGTACAAACATTTCCCCAGGGCAAAGATGCAAAAAAATTTTGCTCAACACAGAAAATAAATTTACCGATTTTTTTCCACATTACTTTAAAAATCAAATTATACAGAAAATACTCAAGGCAAGACGACAAAAATATAATATGGAAAGAATATGTAACCACTAATCGTGCCACTCGCGAAACAAGTTACCAAATTTTAGTTTGAATATTTAAAAAAATAAATTGAGAAATATATTGCAACCTTGTGCATTACGTAAAGAACAGACCATCAATTATGTGCATTGCATTTTTCGATCATATCAGCTCATCAGAACGACATGATAAGACAGTAGCTGTTATATATATATATATATATATATATATATATATATATTAATGTATATACATATTCTGCTTGTCATTTTAGAAGAAATTAAACATTGAATAATAAAAAGTATTTTTTTCTAAATATTTATACCCTCTCCGTCTATATATATATATATATATATATATATATATATATATATATATATATATAAATGTATATATATATATGTATATATATACATTTCTAAAAATTCATTTTTGATATATTTATACAAAACTTATGCAGAATCAAATAATAACAGTTCATTTATATAATTAAACGAACATTGGCTGCGCGGGTGGTGATAACAATTATTCTAATCTGGGTTGCAATTTTGATAAAATCACCTAACCCATTAATTCCTTTCAAATGTCAGTATAAACTAAGTATTATATAGTGTAGACCGGTTTCGTCCTTAATGGGAACTAATCAAGTACCGTCCAGATTTTGCCTTCCTTATTTATTTGTTGTTATGTGTGAGGATAAAGATATGATATTTTAAGCAGCGTTGACAGTTGTCTACCGCCATATATAAATATATATATATATAAACATATTCATTTATGTTTATTTTATACAAAAATTATGGAAAATCAAATAATAAAAGTTTGTATTTGACCAGTTTGTGCATTATGTTGAATGTGAAAATAGTTAGTATCTACAGAATTTCAGGATTTACCAAAAATATATGCTAATATATCGATGCAAATTGCCTTCGTGACGTAAGGTATGGATTATTTGATTCTATGCGAATTTTTTCCGGATTTAATTTCCAGTCGCGCTATTTAAGCGATCAGCTAACGGTTGTCCAATTATTAAAGAAGCGGTCTATTGGAGGAGTTGAATTTTCTTTCTTATTTTAAGTTTAATTATACCGAAAACATATTTAAATGAATGCGGCCATAACCTACGAAACATTAAATAGGAGGACAATTGTAACACATCAATTTTCTCGGTTTTCCCAATATTTAGCACCGATCGAAATTTGCGAGTATTGTCGTAGCTATAATTTAAGCCAGTAGAAATTTTGTTCGGAGATTGCAACTTATTCGTTACGTTACTCATGCTGCAAATTTCATGAAACTTACAGTCAAAATGCATATAAGTTCT
The DNA here is from genome assembly GCA_029291075.1 of Eudiplozoon nipponicum. NCBI lineage: Eukaryota > Metazoa > Platyhelminthes > Monogenea > Mazocraeidea > Diplozoidae > Eudiplozoon > Eudiplozoon nipponicum. Next base: position 50,855 of record JAQBSW010001492.1, on the reverse strand, counting down.
TTGCAAATGTGAATTACCCTGGAAACCGCTTTTAGTCGAAAGGCCCAGCAAGCCATCCTCGATTAAAATCATGAGTGAGATCATTCCACATATGGAAATGATAACATTCTAAAGAATATATGTGAGATTTGATTATGTGCGTGTTATCATTATAAATCCACAATTGCATAGGATGACATATGTAATTCGTCATTTAACGCGGGGTTCTACTCATTTGGCACTCATCAGTTATTGCCAGAGTTGGAGCATGTGCGATTTGAACCGTGATGCGTTTGGCTGAGATTGGTATATATTGCCTTCTACGTCGCCAAAAACGGGCTTATCATGAAGTACATTGATTTACAAATTTGTATTATTGGAATAGTATTCCTCGCAGATATACTAAATTGGACATGAATGTGGTACTCAAATTCCAAATAGCCTTAACGGATTTGTTGTTAATTGGCAGATACTATGTCAACCGAATAAGTGAAATCAAAATGTGTACAATTAAATGATTGGATAACATATATGCGGCGGTTTTGAACTAAGCATACGTTTTGTATGCAGATGAATTGCTTTTATTTTACTTGATCCGATTCTTTCTAAATTGTGCTACACCAGTTATTGCCAAAAAGCACTATCTAATATAAATCACCTGTATAAAAGTCTAATTGAAACAAAAGTTGGTGTAAAAATGAAAATGCCATGAAGTTCACGGCTTGTGTCACTTAATAAATGAGTTGTTTAAATCTGAACCAAATGCGTCTGGTTCGAACAATAATCTTCTCAATTCCAGCTTAACAGAAAAATTAATAATAACAAGGAAACTGATAAAACTAGTGGAATTTTTTCGCTATTTTATGCAAATTTAGGCTTATTCAATCGACATGCATAAAATCAAATGCTGACATTTTAATTTAGTTCGAAATCACTTGAACATTTATCATGGTATCTCCCGTGTAGTTATAGACTGAGCATGGCTTACAGACAATTTAGGTCGATAGAAATAGCCAAAATAGGCAACACGAAGGAAGATGGATAAAAAAGTATGAGTTGGCGTGTAACTGAAACTTTATTCCGATGCATGGCTTGGGTAGCGTAGGGTATTAATCGCTAGATAGATCATTTTTTCATTGAAGAAACCGATCCAGTAAATGAATTGTATTTGCTATAATCAAGGTTTCGATCTTGACATAAACACCTGACCCATTAAACACATATTTGTCAGTATAAACTAAGAATTGTATAGTTAAGAAAAGGCAATTCAATGAATTGTATTGTCTATAGTATGCTAATTAAATGTCGTACCGCAACATAAATATGAAATTATATCCCACCTTTTATACATTAATCACCATGTTATCTGTCTCAGAATGACAGATAAGCTGTGACTAATTTAAAATTCATGCTACATGTGATACGTATTAGGATCCAACAGAATTAAATACTGACCAAAATGCGTAAGTATGTATTTAATTGAGAATTGGAGCCGATGTGTTGTTTGAATTACATAGAACATTAAATTAAAAATTCTAACTGATTGAATTTGTATCCGCGGAATTTGTGCAACCACGCAGGAGTATCCAATAAGAAGAGACACGTACCAATAAAGGGATGTCATATGCCAAATTCTACAGTATTTTCTTTTACGGACAAAAGTTATATTTGCACATGTGTATAAATGAATTTCTTGCATTTTCTCTCAAATTTGCATTTTTAACTATTTTATTAACGGATAACCATGGAAACTCGTAGTGTGTTTGCAAGTGAGAAAGTCGGAAGTTTAAAAAATATAATTCACTTTAAAATAATGGGTTTGTTGCATATTTAGCTTCTGTGAAAATTAACCTAATGTCCGTTAATCGTTTCAAATCGCTCATTCTCTCTGTTTTAGCATGTATTAAAATTTGCAATAGGAAATATTAAAATAGAACTTATTGATATTTCAAGAAATATCGGAAAATATTGTACTTAAATAAAAATTTTATTTGGCCTTTCTCGTAATAGAGTCACTATTTGTTTTAAAAACATCTTATCCAAAGTCGGAATTTAGTTTGAAACTTTGTGTGAAAAATCTTTTCTTAGTACACAACGCATAATATTATATATATATACACACACACACACACATATATATATATATATAATATGTGACATATAGTAGAGTAAATTAAATAAAACATCGCATTTTAGAAATCAATTTTAGTTCGTTTGTGAAATTTTTTATTTGTTTCCACAAAGCTCTATATCTATTTTAGAAATACAATTTGTTATGCAAAATTATATTTCAGTTAAGTGAGTCTTATTTGTGTAATTTAATCTTATCACGCATGGCAGAAGGAACAATTTCTCCATATTATTCACAAATTAGTTACTCACTGACCGACTAGCAGAAGACAAATAAACGAGATTTTACGCGTTATATCAGAATTTTTTTAATTAAAAACCCAATTCAGATTAATTTGGTGTCATATAACAATTTTTAATTTGGAGAAATATTAGTGGGGATAGTTTAAACAGTTTTAATCAGGAAGACATCTTAAATAATTCCCCACATAAGAGTTAAAATCTGCTTTACCTAAGTTGGAGACATCGTGCTGTTGATAGTTAATTTTTTCAGTGATATTGGTCGTGCATCATTTGACAGAGGAGTAATTAAAGAACACAAACACTCGTAGTGTGTAGTTATCTGCGTTAATTTTTCGAATTTATTTAAAGACTGCCAATTTGTTTTCGAAATCGACGAACGGCTTTAATGGCGATAGATTAATTATGAAATAAGAACTAAATTGTGAATACCTTGATGTCAAAAAGCGAATATCCAAAATCAAAGCTCATGTTCTTCTAACAACATAAATAGATGAACTACTTAATAGTATGACTAATTAATTATATATTGATAAACTATTTTATGGACGTAGGGTGTAATTAATTTATTAATCGACTATTTACTTGTCTGAATGCTTTGGAGTTGAGTTACTAAAATTAAGCTTCATTGTTTATTAGAACGACTTCTTAAAAATAATTCAAATGAACGCACAAGAATATATAGTTCATAGTGTCTCAAATGAAGATAGTTTGCTCTTATATTTCAGAGGAGAAATTGTCCTATTTGTGGATTAAGTGACTGGTTGTTTATTTAAAGTTAGCGTTTATAGTATAAATTATTTAGCAGCTATGCAAATGAATGCATAAATTGGTTATTTAATATCACATTTGAGCGACAAATTTATTATGTTTTTATTATATCTATATTAATATCATTTGCGACGTTTAATGCAAACTCACGTCAAATTTCAACTTTGTAAGTTATTTTATTTGCCATATAACTTATCTATTGTTTATTATAATTGTCTATTGGCGTATCAATATCTATTTAAACTATATTAATCTCGCTAATAATATTATTCTGTATTTCACAATATTACGCAATATTCAAATGTGACATAGCGTTTACAAAATTAAATAATACACCAATTTGTGTGAACTTTACTTTGAAAATGGTATGTTATATCCATGAAATCTTTGTGAATCTTTCGATTCGAAATTACAATATCGACACACTAAAACCTACCGACGCCAACATACGATTTGCAAAGCTCCCGTGCATAGTTGAATAATTTCCTTCATTTACCAATTATTTCTGAGCATTTATTCGCACTCGTCGTGGGTCATTGTACATGTCCTTCTCGATCTTACATTAATGACAGTCAAATACTTGATTAAATCAAGCTTGTGTTCTTGATATAAATACCTATCTCATTATGTACATACATTTGTCACTATAAACTAAGCGTCGTATTTTGTAGAAAAGGCAATTCGTATAGCATATTTGCTAACTCTCACTAACACAGGAACCAATGAGTTATTAAGACATTAAAACAATAAATGAAAATTTAATCGCAAGACTAACAATATATCGACTACGGTAAAAAAAATCAAACAGGTGGTATATAGTAAGCTAATAGATTAGATAAAATGATAGATGTACGATAGTGTTCATCATGAACACGCGCAGGTTAAACGAAAACATCACTAATCACAGTGTTGCTAGGGCAGACATAATATAACAATAATAATTATAAGCGCGTATATCCCGCTTAATTGTCCTCATACGTGCTGAAAATCTGTGGTTTTAGCACATTAGTGCTAATAAATCTAAGGATAGGAAAGAGGATCTTTAAATATTAATTTTGATAAATTCTGTACTGATAGAAAGACACATCTCACCGTAATTTCATGTTTTTGACGTTCACGACGGAAAACGCCGGAACAAAAAAATCTGTATTCCAAATATAACTGAATGTAATATGTGCTCTGTTTCTATTTGACTGAAACTTTTCTGGAGATTTAAAAAATAATAATTAGGTAATATTTTTTATCTCTTGCACCGAATAATCATTTTTTCTGAATTTAAACATTTTATTGACTGAAAATCAAGAACAACCTCGCAGACATAATATTAATGTTTAATGAATAATATTCTTTGGTATTGAAAACTCAAATAAACATTTTTTAGTTGAGCATGATTCTTGTAATGTCATGCCACACTTGAATTTTGTGAAAATGAAATTGTATATACGTCCGAAATTTCGAAAAAGCCGGTGTGAAAAATTGGTAAACTCCGCATCTTTATGCCAAATCAAAGAAAATATATAAAATGGTACCAGTATGTTTTCTTAGGTAGGAAGATTTCATCAAACTTTCAGCTATGTGTAAATTATCCAAATATATATGATTCAATCGGCAAACAGAAAATTGACATTCTTTGTAAGTCTGTATTTCGGGATTTTGCGATGCATTGAAAGCTGTAGAAGACATGCAAAAGTGCTGATCACAATTACTTCCAAGAGAAAGCGGCCAAAACCTCATTCACTACGATAAGACCAGAAACGCATCCATTAATAATTTTTGTGTTCTATGTTTTCATGTTAAGCGCAATAATCTCTGTGTTATCATAGCCTTATTTAACACAATAATGTGCTTTGAATAAATCTTTAGCGGTCCGAAATTAACCTAAATGCAGTACGCTTGATTAGGACGTTTGCAAAATTTCGCAAGCTCAATTTCGATCCACGAAACCAAAGAGTTGCCAACATTATTGAGGTTTATTCCATTCTAAAGTTGTATCATGCTTTAAAAAAATCATCACGGCTACGATTCTTGTCAAATATTGAACAATTGTTCAACAACTACAAAAAAGCCGTTAATTAGTGAAAATTTATATTTATCGGTTTAAAATAAGATTTCGTACATGATTCGCCAATGTTAGAATGAATCTATTACTTCTAAACGGAAATTGTGGCACAAAATACTATTGAAAGAATCCTAATGTGGTGAATTGTTAAAATATTTAATTATCTGTTAAATGTGTCTATAAATTAAGTTGAAATGCTGCTATTGTGCTTGTTGTGCGTACATTTCCAATGATATGTAACTTTCGCCACTACACAACCGCAAAAACACGTAAGCAGTTTCTTCAATTGTAGGCATTACTTACGCATATCTATTTCGTTTCATTAACACTTAGTTTTTCGTTTGAAAAAGTCATGACAATGTTTAGTTATAAAATTTATTATAAGCCTTATGCTTTTCGTTGAAATTGGTTAAATAAAGCAAATTGTTATGTCAATAAAAGCGATTAATTGCTGCTTTTCTTAAAAACATTCATTGTCAAAATTTCATTTATGGTGAGAATTAGCTTATTACCTAAAACGCAATTTTAAACTATAAACAAGTAAAATTATTACCTAAAAATGCATTAAGTTTCACGAAATTTCGTGCTGTTACCAGACAATCAATGTGTTTTGCTAAAATTTCGTTAATTTATCTTATTCTTATTCTTTATTTTCTTCGTATTATTATTATTACTCTTCCTGTTCTCCCCTTTCGATTTGTGCTTTCTCGTTGTCTTCATATTTTTATTTGCCACCTCGCCTTTTTCTACTTTTTATTCTTAATCTTCTTCTTCATCCTCTTCTTATGATCATTACTGTTTCCCTCCATATTCTTCTTTTCCTTTTTCATACTCTCCCTCATCTTATCCCTCCTCCTCCTCACCATCATCGTCATCCGCAGCAGCATCATCATTATTATTTTTATTAATAATATTATTAATATTATTTTACTATTAATGTTTTTACACATTACCTTCTTTTCCTCTACTACTACTTCATAGTTTAGTTCCTCCCCTCTGCTTCTTCTTCTTTTTCTTCTTCTTCTTCTTCTTCTTCTTATTATTATTATTATTATTATTATTATTATTATTATTATTATTATTATTATTTATTACTTATTATTATTATTATTATATTATTATTATTATTATTATTATTATTATTATTCTATTTCTTCCCCTATGTGTCTTTTGAAAAACAAGATTGTGATAAATGGCCCCATTTCTTTAGTACATTATTCCGAATCCATATTTCGTTGAAACGCCTACTTGCGAAAGTCAGAATAAAGTTAGTGGCGTTGCCAATGTAAGCCTGAAGAAAATATTCAATAGGACGTGGGTTATAAACACGTCAGATAGTCATTTAAATAATTCACAAAAGTGAAATGACTTGAGCATCTCATCCGCCCCTAACGTTTTTACTGTTCGCATTTCTTTTAAAAATCAACCACTCGGCCTCGTCGGTTGATTGCCGAAATCCGTTGCAAGTGAACCGTGTTCTGTTCCTGTTATTGTATGTGTGCTATTTGCATTAATATTATTATATTAGATGACACTGTAACATGCTTGACTAATTGTTCTTTTGCGCGGCTTATTAATTTACTACACCATCAAATACGCATTGATTTCTCGGAAGTTTATAACAGTTATTTAAATCGAGTTAGGAAGCATCCGATAAGCACCAACGAAATGTCGAACCCACAAAAAATTGACTGGACATTTTATGATTTCCATCTTAGTACAGCTTTCGAGGAGCAAAACGCAATACATGTATAATGTAGATAATTTGAGATTTGCAGTCGTTATTTATAACTCTCTTGTAGATATTATATTTCGTTAAATACATTGGATTCATAAATTGTTGGCATTTGTAAACATAACATGTTTGCAGATAACGACACGCGTTTGTAAATTGGGCCTTCGGATATTTAGTACATGCGCCGTTCTGCGATTGATTAAACCCACTGGGATTGGCACATATCTAAATATCGCCAACTTGATTTAAAGGAAGAAAATATATCACATGTCAATTCATTTCAAATTAAAAACAAGGATCATCCAACATAATGACATCTGGAATTATATTTAGACACAATATTTACAAATATTAAATATATTTGTAATGTAAAAAGTAATTTTAACGATGTATAGCTAGAACAATTATATCATTTTTCTAAAGTTTTCAGTGATTCTCATAAATTTAGGTCTAATTAACCCAACAATGACTTATGGATTGATTAAATACTATGTATGATATATTGTTGACATAATCTCAATTTGAATACGCCAGGGAATTCCAACTTGTAAAGATAAGTATAAAATGGCAAAAAGCCGTATTCCTAGTTTAAAGGGATGTAATTCAAAATTTTTTTCATACAAATTTAAAGCTGGTTAAAAATCTATTACTTTCAAACAATTGTCTACATTTAGTTAACTTCATTTTAAGTTTTCATGTTATGTGCGCAAAAAAATGGTTTTTTATTAATGATTATAAAATAAACTCACCATTATTCACGAAGCTGTGTTTTCTTTCTATCGTTTAACTGGTAGATTTTGAATAAAACGCATGTAAGTGTAAAACTAAAATGTAAAAAATTTACAAAACGAATAATTCTCATTTTATTGTATTAATTTATATAAAAAGAAAGAAATCGTTTTATTGACTTGAGATTTATGCCTTATAAAATTGATAGCAAAATTACAATGTCCAAATTTGAAGGTAACTTTGTCTGATTCAAGAAATAGACGTTAATTAATTTATCATTAGGTAAATAATTATGTTTAAAATATTTACATCCTTTTTAAAGGAAAAGTAATAAAATTGAAAATGGCCCAGTGTGCAAACAAGGGCAGCGCCCATTATGTTTGTAAATTTCCATTTCAGTCTAAATGCCCAAATATACATATTACAGGTTGGCATTTGTTTATCAGTAGTGCGTATTTAATTGCTGATGCCTTATTGTTATCAAAGTTTGTATGTTTCTTAATCGCAATACATGATGAGCATATGTGTAAGATTTCATTGATATGCGACACACACCTTATTTTAATTTGTAAAGTAAAAAGGACACTCCGGTGTAGCCAAGTTAAGTAGAAACAGACAAAAAACGGGTATAAACGACGTCATTTTGTGAGGTTAGGCCTTAATTAAAAATGCATCTTTGTCCACATTATCTATATTTGAATTATGAACGATTTATTCTTTATAACACAGATGTACTTGGATATTACTTTCATATATGGATGCATTCAAAACATCGTGATATCGACAGGAATGCAGAAGCAAACAGATGTTTGTAGAGGTTATAATGTGTAAATTGCGCTCATGTACACTCCACTATAACTATGTAGCGAACATTATTTTCATTGAAACACTTAAGTTTTTCTTAGACGTTTAAATGAAAATACGTATTCAAATATACTTGATTTGAGCATATTTAACCTTTTTTGCGTTTATTAGTTAGGCATTTCTCATTGAAATTATCAATATTTCTAATTCTTACGTTTTGCTTAAATATTTAAAGCATAAAAATGGATTTTTTTAAACTGCATCAATGTAGCTGGCTCATTAGTATCTCCCTATCTTAAATGCGGGGTTTCCAGAGAAAATTATCTTTCCAAATGATTGAATTTGCATGCAGATTTTATCATGTTAATATTTTAACGATTATAGCATATTGAGGTCTTTTACTGTCTTTGCAAATTTTCCTCACTTGTGGTTATTAATCTTCCAAGTTTGAAGTAAAGTAAATCTGTACACAAATGTTTCCTAACTTTTAACTCATTGATCACTGGTTTTATATGCCATGTCCTCATTTCCGGACTCAATTTCAGACGTATCAAATTTTCTCTAAATGAAGCATCAGAGATGGCGGACATCGTTTTTGTGTGCTCTATTTGTTGATAAATTTTGGAAATTTTTGCTATCTCAGATGCGTCAGTAAAAATGGGCACGAAGCATCGTGTCAATTATCAATAGCTTAAAATGTTATGGACAATATTGTAGAACAAATATTTAAATAATATAGATTTCTACGAAGTTTTTAAAACGGCAGTCGCAATTTCATCTCCTATTTTTCTATTATCAATATTGGCGCCAAACCAGAATGTACTTACATTTTCCAATAAAATTACCTATGATTTATTGACAACACTTTGAAGGAGGAATAAAGGTTTGTTATTTTATCAAAACACCTGTTGAAACATGTGGTCATATACTCTACTACCTGCATTTGCATTAAATGGTACGGTTACCATTTTGCGCTGTGACTGATTGTCTGATGTTTTTATTACTAGTTTTGCTGAAATAAACCATTTTTCACTAGTAAATTTCGTATAAAATATCTACCTTGAATTACAATCTCAACATATGTTTAACATAAAACCATTTATGATTTCATATTTGCGTAAAAACAACCTCGAATTTTCTAAAGGTTGGGGATAATTTTTTCTAGATATAACAAAAGTAGCCAATTACCACTTGCTAAACATGTGTTATCGCAATACGCTCATTTCTCTAGTTATTACGATTCGATCGATCAAATATCAAACGTGAGTTGTAACTTCATAGCGTATTTGATTTTGTATAGATTTGACTAATTCTCAGTAGAAAATGATGCTTCTCTTGGATTACAACGAAAATCTACATAAGAATTTATTATTTATAAGAGATAATGGAAGCAAAAATTAAAATAAATGCACATGAAACGAAATGGGATCCAGAATGCAAGTGTCAAAAGGCAAAAAAAAATAATTTTCTGTTTCAAAACATTAAAACAGTTTATAATTATTAAGTAATTTAACTATAAAATTATAAAAAATAAAAGTCATTATTTTTAAATTGTAAATTTTTCATAAATGCGCATTATGCGCGTATTATGTTAATTTGAAATAGAATATTAAAAACAATTTTTTCTACTTTTGGTGAATTAGAGAGTTATACTCATATGCTTTTAACTAAGAACTGCTCAAAATGCGCAGCTGTGGTTCTTTAGAGAAGATTTTGAGGAAATGTTTCCTAATTCAAATCTCGGCCGTGGAAATGATAGCTTCTAATGAAGAGTGCCCAATAAGAATAAGACCGTTATGCTGCAAACCTTCTATTGCGTATTCAGTTACTGGGAATAGTATTAAACTGGTATGGGTTCCTTTGTTTTCGCCTAGGTAATTGTGATGCTTCCTTTGAATCATTTCTTAATCATAGTATGCTATTTATCTACTTGTTTTTAAATTACAATAAGAAATATGCTATAATTATTTGAATCAATAATATTATTAATACCATTTATTTAGTTTCATTTTTGGATAATATTGAAGTTATAAGAAAATAATAATATAGTGCAGGTACAAAGCTGACCGATCTTCCGGTTAGGCATTACGATGTATTGCCTTTATGTGATTTCATTTTAGATAACTCACGTCACACATGCTATAAACTGCTCAATTATGTTGTCCTTTTAGAACAACGGTCTATATGTATATATTTTATATACTTTTATTTTAATTAATTAATAACGCAGGTCACCCATGTGGTCATAATGGCGTACAGGGATATTTGCGTAGAAACTATTTAATTATGTTTATTAGGTTTAAATTTTGGCCAGCACTTCCAATTATATTTTTCTACTTAAAGGTGAACCTATAACGTTATTGAAAATTCTTGTCGGTGTGAGTGATATGCTGAGTTTATAGAAGTCAACAGCGTTTTGTATGCGTTCATCTAAATCCTCCTTTGTCTTGAGTTATTCATGGAAATTGATAGCCGGATAAGGACAACTGAACTATTTATGTTGTTTTATTTTTGTATAATATTGAATGTATAAGAAAATAATAAGTGAGCAAATCCATGATAATCGAATCTTATTTATGATTCTTGAAGTATTAATAAAACGTGCAAATTAATTAGTCTCATGGTTAATCGATAAAGAATCTCTTTTTCACAAGAAATTCTTGGGTAATTCAAATTTAATTAGTGAATGCATTGAACGGCGGTAAAGCTTTCCTATTTCGAGTTGACATCTGCTGATAAATTACTATGCAGGCTGCCATATAGATATTTGCCTCAGTCACATAACTAACTTTGACATACATATTCTTTAAAAAAATAAGCCAAAACTTTAATAGCCTTTGTCTATGGCGCTAGGTCATTCTAATTGTGCATGGTTTTTCAAGTGCAATGCATTAGGTATGCAAAAACATTAGTGAAAATATTATTGTGGACCTCTAACTGCCTGAAGTTTTATATTTCATTGGTAAAAAAAATTAAGTACTTCATCATTGGACAAGTAATGATAAATACTACGGAAAGTATCTGTTGAAATTAACTGTATTCAAACAATGCATTCCCACACATATTAAATCTAAATAATATTTTATTAAGTACAAATTGTGCGGCCAAAAAATAATAATGATTATTTTTTTTTAAAAAACTACCCATATAAATTGGATTATACAACGGTTAAATGACACGATTTAATTTAACATAGCCATGTATTAGGACACAATTCTGTAGGTATTTATTTATTACTTATCACCTTGTTAAAACGCTTGTAGAAAGTGTTGGCTTGAATTCTGCCAATCTGACTAGAGCAGAATAAACAGCTGTATGTGAAAGAGAATGCTTTAAACATATTTAAGCAATTACTCAAAATTTTGTAGTTATCTCTTAAGAACCATAACGTTCAGACGTCAATCAGAAAATCTACTAAATAATACGCGTACCCATTGTATAGTCAAATCGGTAGTCTCATTTTTCGAACAAATTAACAATCAATTTGTTTTAAAAATATATAAATGCTAACTTCCTGATAGACAGAAAAATTTAGATTTAGTTTCAAACAAAACAGGACAAAAAAAGGACGAGATCAAATGTCTACTAATGAAAATCAAATGAAATGAAACAAGGTATTGACTGAATATATTTCTACACCGACGTAGTAAATAATATATTTTTAACTAAAATCATGTGAAATCGAAACATATAATTTGTTCGCTTTTATTGTGACAATAATAAATATTGGAATGATGAAATATATTAGAAATCATACTTTTATAAATTTCGAAATTTTGTCTCGTTTTCTCCACTTCCATGAAACTTTCGTGATGTATTTATCACTATTTCGGTGATGTGGCACTTTGGCCTATTTACACCAGCTAAGTAATCTTAACCAGTTCGTTTTTTGACAAAGGCTAGTAGAATTATTGGACCAAATACGTAATGTGGACTTTAGGCGTTGTATCGGAGCATTCTGATGAATCACCAATCACCTCAAAAATTATGTAATTTGGGTTTATACCTTTTGCTCAATCTAACGATTGGATGTCCTATTAGCTCTATTGAAACTGATTTGTGTCTTGACATGGAATAATTTATAAACATTTGAAAACATTTTTTCGTGCAAAGCATATATATATATATATATATATATATATATATATATATATATATATATATATATATATATATATATATATATATATATATATATATATATATATATAACTTTGCCATGAATAACACGAAATGTGACAATTGATGTTAATCGAAGCCAGATTTTACATTTTTGCTGAGGTAGCAGTTGTTCACAAATGCTGTTATACAAAATTTGGTGAAATTATAAAAATACATAAAAATCTAGGTGTTTTGCCGTAAATGGATCAGTATATGTTCTTTATATGTTAAGATAGTTTCTAAGTAGTACAACTAACGATTTCACACGAAGTGAGCATACAAACCATAGACGGCTTGATGCACCTGCATACATATCTTCACCCAGCAACTACAGTGCTTTGGATAAAGTAACGGCTACTGTTAAAAGTTTAAAAATATACGAAATAAGCATTCATACATGTGGAATTTTATATTTCCTCGTGAGCTTACTTGAACTAGCTTGTTACTGGATAAAATTAACTCAGTAATCACTTAATATATGTACAATATCTCTAAAATCTATGATATTAATAAATTTTGAATTAAAGTTACTTCCAACCATAAAACTGTAAATATGTCAGCATTTATGTAAGGCTTTTACCGCGATCAAAGATTCGTTTCTAATTTTAGTCTACAAAACAATATGTCAATTTAGAAGATACCAGAATGACCTCTCGACTTTGCAATGAAATATTGTGTAATCACATTAAAACGTGCATATCCAGCTTGTCGATTACACATTAGTGGAAATAGAAACCATACTCCAAACTCATGCAATATATTTTCATAAACTAGAGGACTCAATACATGTGCAATCTCTTAGATGACAAATTTGTCCTGACATGTTGTTAGATTCGACAGGTATAATATACATATCCATATATTTAACCATAGAAACTTGAAAAATTTAATAAATGCCATAAAAGGTGTGATTTGTACCCTTTTGTCTTATGTCATTGGAGGCAGCATCGAGAACAAAACTTACGTTGAAACTTTTCCAGATGTCAGCAGCTGCTAAATGCAAACTATTTTCTTTTGAGCTAATAACACTGAAAAACTTAATTTCGTGTGAAAAATACACTGACACATCAGCGATTTCAATTCATGTTTCTTAGTCATTTAATTACAAGAAACATTCACAGTTCTTCTCGTCGCCCACATTCAATCTGTGATTTCGCTCATGAAGTAGGGAATATTCATAACAAGCAACAGAATGAATCTTTAATCAGGCTAATATAATCCATATAATGAAGGATAAATTCCGTCTTCCAGCGCCAATATCACCATTCCTGTACAGAATTCAGTCAAAAGTTTTTAATGTATAAATGACGTCCTCATAAATCTTTAAGATACTGCGGAAAACGTAATGCAAACTTTAAGTAATTTTTACGTTTTTAAGCACTCTCGATAGAAAATATTTACGCAATCTGATCCTGCCAATGAAAAATTTCTAGACTACGTGGTATTTAATTTTAATTTTCTTCGATTACTTACAATCAGAAACGTTACTTAAGCAATATTTTGCATTAACGATAACGAAGAAGTAGTCAATCTTGCGATGAAAACGGAAATAACATTGATTAGAAAGAGGTAAGTTTAATTTATATTGAAATAAACCTGTTGTATTGATGCAACAAAAGCAAAACTGAGTGATTTAGAAAGGCGAGGGTTTTGTAAACTGAAAACAATAATCATATCTGGGACAGGAAGATAACTAATATTTTTTATTGAAAGAAATTAAACGACAAATATTAAAATGAAGTGACAAAAATGGCCTTTCTGTATGGGAAATTTCACAAACATTTTGTTCTATAAAATGTTCTATTTCGTATTATAATTAAAGTATTCTTTTTTTAATATTTATAGAGTGAAACTGAGACAATATTTGTAAACGTATTCCGTCGACATTTCATGTTCGCGGCTCATAAATAATGCACAAATATGTATTCCCTAGATTTGTTACTAGAACTTATCTACTTAAAAAATTTTACCTCCTTGGTTCGCGAAGCAAGGACACACGGATAATTGTTTGTGCATGCATATATGAGAATATTTTTTTAATTAAATCAGAATTTTGGCGCCTGATGACATACAACACCAAACTAGCACTCCAAATTTGCTCTAAAGAGTGAATCTTTTAAATGTATAAAGCTCTGAACATATGTCAAACGAATTTATATTAAAAATTTGTATTTTCTTAATTAAAAAGAAATAAATAGTACGCATTTTGCAAAAGAGCTTGAGTCCAATTAACATATTATTTAATATATATATATTGGCAAGAGAGCAGAAATTACCAGCTCAACCAACAAGAAACTCGCGAAATGCATGCGTTTCGTGTTTAGTGGCTACTCACCAGTAGGATACCGTACTTTCCCCAAACTCACTGTCAAGTTTGTGAGCCGATTTACTGATTCACTTTCTCCGTTTTATGTACGCAAAAGAAAATTTATGATAAATTTCACGTAGTCATTTATCTTACAACATCAAACAATGCACAAACATACTATTTTTGTACAATATGAAGACATGTAGTAAAGGT
The DNA here is from genome assembly GCA_029291075.1 of Eudiplozoon nipponicum. Taxonomy (NCBI): domain Eukaryota; kingdom Metazoa; phylum Platyhelminthes; class Monogenea; order Mazocraeidea; family Diplozoidae; genus Eudiplozoon; species Eudiplozoon nipponicum. Next base: position 35,726 of record JAQBSW010001492.1, on the reverse strand, counting down.
ATTATCATTTTCATTAGAAGAAGGAAAACCAATTAGAAAGAATAATAAAAATCTGATCAGTTGCTTCTTCAGAAAATGTCTTTTAGTCTGGCCTCGCGTTTGGAATTAGCTTTCACATGCCCCAGACGTTCATTACTCATAATAATTTAAACCAAATAGGAACATTTTCTTGGTTATGCAGAAACATCATATAGAATTCTTTATATACATATGCAATTTCTAGAAATCTGTTTGAAAATGTATAGCAATCTATTTTGCATAGTTTTTTGGTGAACTTATGATTGACCTCTGGCTAGTTATACAGAATCTAAGTCATGCATGCCTGAAGAGCCTCAGCGCATATAAGTTAGTGAAAGTAATTTTGACACAAATTAAAATATCACGTTTTTATGCTTGACAGTTTTTTCATCAAAGATCCCATGCTTAAATTATTTAATTCCAAGTCATATGGTTCTTATCTGAGGCGCTCCCTGAAATATATATTTGAGTCAACTGATCTATTTACAGAGAAATTGTTGTTAAACATGATTTTTATTGGTACCATCACAAAAAGACAATGATCGCATACCTTAGCATAGAAGTAAATATAATATTGTCTATAACATAAAAACCAACTATCTTTATTCAAAATATGTCTTCCACTTTAAATGAAATTGATTGTGATGAAGCAATTGAAATTTGCTACCACAACGAAAATTCAGTTCTTTCGGTTTGCGCATTTCCACAGCAAATTAACTACGAAATCAACTTTCATTTTCGGCGTCTAATTATGAAGCATTCCGCATTGTTTGTGATTGGTTGGAAAATATGTACAACCCAGTGTGAGTACGCGACTCATCTTGAAGCACATTATGTAAAAAGGAAAAGCTTCTCGCATTAAAAAGAGCATTAAATTGTAAAAGCTAAGCATAAAAATCGCAAAATTCTAGAAAGGACATTATACCCTGTCAGAATAATAAAATTTTTGTTTTAATCTCAGTCTCAAGTTATTCTTCCAATTATCATGTTAATTATTCTCGATGTTTTTAAATACAAATCAGTTAGTAAACCTTTTGTACAAGCCTCAAGGGTATGCCATATAAGAAATTATTATTTATAATTGGGAGATTCTTTGTCTAAAGAGGAAGTTCAATTTTCTATACATTAAATGATACCATGTGTATTGTCTTACGTGCAAGCATCTGTTTTACGTTAATTTTATTTCAATATTCCTTATAAAATATATACTAGTGATAATTGACTAAAATATACCAAAACGTGTACAAATATTTCATTGTGTATAGCGGAATGGTCAGTGGTATATTTTTCCCAACGCTTTTGGAAAATCTATTTACTAATTATCGTTAATCTTACGAAATCATGCCGTTGTTTGAGTTAGAACGGCCACTGCAAAAAAGTTGACAATTTTATCCGTTGCCAGCCTAAGATAACTAATTTGGTCAATATAAAAAAATTATAAATTAGAATAACGCTAAGATACTAAAATTGATGAAGGATAGAGTCTTTAAATACGGGAACAAGTACTGGATCGAAATAAATATTTAATTTTAGTGTTCATAACAGTTGTCAGGTGCATGTTTTACGTCCATATCAATGTAAAGAGTCACACAACGCTACATGTGTGCTTCAAGTGCAACAATTTATAGTAAATTTGACGAAAGAAAATTATATGCGCAATAGTTGCTATTTAAAAATCTCGTATTTCCAAGGCTTGCATTACATCCCAATCATTGTTGTATTCCAAATTTAATTCTTCAATTCAAAGATTGTTTTTTATGAGCGTAGAAGATTTTAGATATATATTTATATTTAAGCTCAACACTGAGTAATTTTTATGATGTGTATCAAAAATGAAAAAATCATATTAAGAAATATTTCGTTACTTCAAACTGTTATCCAAAGGTTCGAAAGATTAAAATAATTTGCTTTCATGTAAGTCCAACAAGAATCTAATTCAGATTGTACATTGCGCTGAAGACTTAAGCGTGTTTTATGTTTCGAATAATAATATATCATTCATAAATTTCTAAATCATAATTTTTAAATATTTCATGATGTTGTATTACTGCCTTGCTGGAAACTAACGTTTCCACATAAAGAGATGAAAAAGAACTTCACTTTTACTTCATTTTGATCCGACAGGAACAGATAAAGGCTACTTTAATCGACCAAAGATTTTTTTTAAATTGGTTCTTATCCAGGAAAAAAATTTACATTGTTTATTCTTATTTCAAAATATACGTTAAGTCCGAATAGAAAGTTGAATTATGGTAAAATTTTAGCATTAAATTAACCAAAACGGTGGTCATTACATTCCAAACTGCGTTATGCTATATCACATATTGTATTTTTTTGAGGAAACCTAGATGGTATGATTTAACTTTTTTTAATTTCAGCGCATTTGGTAACAGTGCCAGTTGGAAATTTACTTTACAAATATGTATGTATTTTGGTACCAGACACAAATTTTAAAAGACACCGTGCGTAATGCACAGTAGCGTTTTTGCTGCATGTATCAACTAATTTTAAGGGAAAATATAACGACCGAAATAGTTTTGCTTAAGTTAATTAAGAAGAAGCACAATTTAACACAGTTTCACATTGGGATCTGACAGAATATTTTAAAATTAAAGTGCACGAACTGATTGTTTTTCCTGCGCACTCCCGAAAAATATATTGTGGTTAAAGCGCGTAATTCCGGCTCCTACTGATGAGTCGCCAGTAAGCACGAAACGAATGTTAAAAGTAGATTATACTTTCTGTTCACGCTGTCTTTGGTTTATCCTTCTGGTCACAGGTGAACTAATTTATTACTTGGTTCGCAACACCTAATACATACTTGCAGATACAGTCGATGATTGAATTCTTTTTTGTCAAAGAACATACGAACGTGGTGAGTGCAAAATTATGTTGCTGTCACACAAATATATTTAACGAAGAATTCATGTTCTATGAAAAATGCGAATTATTACCGAAATATTGTAAAATTCTAATGAAGGTTAGGTGTATGAATATGCTTCCCGTTTTAGCGACTATTGCAATAATTAGACTTTGTCAAGAACTGTGCAAAAAACTGTTTTTTCCTCAATTGAATAAACAAAAAGGCTTAGAAAGCCGCACGAGTTAAATTCTGCCAATTTGAACATTCTGGACTTTCATATATATAACGTTTTGTGTAAATTGTTTATGTGGAATATTTCTTCTTTTTAAACAAATTTAATTACTGTCTACTAGATCTCCAGTTATTCAGTTGTTTAAATAGAGGAAGCACTGTTGTTAGATATGTAAGCTAACTTGAAATTCATAATTGGGAATAAATGTACCTTGTATTACAAAACAAGAAAATATTTAAACAAGTTTATAGCAAAATTCAATGAATTCCTCGAAATATAATGCAAAGTAAACAAAGTGCACAATGGTCAACCTAGCAATTGAATAAATTAATAAGTAACACCACCAAGCTTGTATTTATCTTCGATAGTTTAATTGTACACTTCAATTTCGCCAACATGTCTAATCATCTCCAATTGTTTACTTCATCCTGGTAACTAAAATTACTTCTCGAAATGTTCACATCAATAAAAGCAATCCATATATGGCCAATTCTTTTATCTCTTAATTTTCATTCATTTTACTCTGTCAAATAATGTATTTCTACTTAAAAGAATTTTTCCATCGTACATTCATTTACATCAACCTAAATGTCACATTCACACGTACAAAGAGGATTGCTTCTAGATGTCTATTACAATTTTAATCACATTTTTAATATCTTTAATAATTATCTGAAAATAATGATGATCAAGACTTAATTAGATTTCAAACTGCTTAATATGAATTTTAGAATTTGTTTACTGTGAAATCGATCGAAAAGTGAAAAGAATATTTTGTAGAGACCCTTTGGTCACTATCATAAGAAAACCTCTGAGATGCCAGCCTCTGATAATCCATAAATGTTGTATGATAATATAATTTGTAATAACTAAATCCCTCAGAACTCTCCTCCTGCCAATTGCTCTGTATCCTCAATACTATCATTGTAGGCCATAATGTTAAAATATGATGTATTACAATATATTTATTATGACAATAAGTCCACTCACCGTCTCACTTAATACCGCAGATGATAGAAAGAAATTTCGTAGACCTTGATAACAAGTATCCACGTCAATTACCTGAAGCAAATAATAGATCCCTCCCGAAAAGTAAACTTCAATACTTTGTTGGCATAGATTCTCAAGCCAGAACCTCGCAGCAAAGCGTACCACGCAACCGAAAATATCAACAAGACTCTATTATAAAAATTACCAAAGGAAAGTCAAAATCTTCAACAATGTGTTCAAAGGGAAAATTCCAAAAAAAATTATAATATTTAAAAAAGAAGCGATGTTTAATGTAACCAGCGATAGTATCTAAAATCAAAAAATAAATTTTGATTTATTTTTATATGAGGAGCTAATTAATCTCCAGCAACAAAACATCTTTAATAATAATCTGAAAAGCATAAAAATCAAGAGTTAATTAGTTATGAATTTTACAATTTTTGTACTCTGAAACACATTGAAATGTGAAAAGAATCTCTCCGGTGTAAATAATGAAATTTTGATCACTTATGCAGATTCTTTGGTTTTTAATATTTAAAAATTTCGTAGAGTTCGAACAATTCATAGAAATATGTTTTGCTTACATATTCAACCATAAATTTATCACCTAAATTTAAATATTTTACATTGTTTAAAGAGGCATTTATAGATATTCTGTAATGTCATTTTATGAATATCCATATAAATTTTGACTCGCTATTCTTCAATGGGCTTATTTGTTTTGTCTATAGCTGGCTTTAAATAAACTTTTTTGTTGACCTTTATTGCTATTTTCATAACATTAATTAATAATATCTTCCCCTTTATTTTTAAACGCTTTCCGTCGCTTTTTTATTGTTCAACAAATTTTAAAAATAAATAAATTATGAATGGCGAAATTATTGCTGCTTTTTGCAAAGTTTCCATTAATATCTAGCTATAAAATTTTTATATTCTCATCTAGAATAATAAAAATTAACGTTTTAAATGCAGTTTATATAAAATGTTCAATTAAAAAATTGGGAATTAGGTCTAAATTGACACGTTGGTTGATAATAATACTTTGCAGTGCTTTGGACACAATAATAGTAATTGGAGTCATATTAAGCATAGGGTAGCTTAAAGCAAGATATTTACTTCTTCGAGGGTCAAGTCTAATCGAAGTTAACTTCCTTTGAATACATATTTTGCGTATCTTATCTATCAACATTACTTTGCATAAAAATCTTTACGATCTTTTATTTATATAGGTAAAGTTCTAGCTTTCATTATCCGTCTAGTCGGAGTTTGGTCAAATATATTGCGGTAGATATACTTTTATTCTTAGCAAAGATGAACATTTGTGATACTCCAAAGTGACTTGTTTCAAAATTCAACTAGAAGAATGCTGTAATAATGGCCGGTTAGATGACTGTAAAGTAGAAATTTTTAATTGTGTGCTTATATAATTTTATGGGATACTAAATTTAACTTAAAACAGATCCTTGTCATTGCACGAAAAAATTCTAAATCAAATTAGCATTTCGCACCTAGAGCAATGAAGAGATGTTAAAAAATAAGACAAATTTGCAGCAAATTTCCGTTTTGTACTTATTTTTGTAATTTTAAATATATAATTAACACGTTGCCATGGATCAAAAACTAAATTACGCGATTCTTCCGATATCATTCTTTATTTATTTATTTTCGAAACAATTTAATAGACGATAGATATTATAATGATGAAGCAATTCTAAAATCTTTGTCTTATTTTCATGAGGCATTTCCATTCAAAGCCAACGGTTTCAAGCAGGATGACTTGATTTCATATTATGTCATACGTCTTAATGATTCTATTCAAAATGTAGATATGTACATTATTTATTTTTACAGAACATATATATCAAACGCATAACTTTATGGAAATGATTTTCGATTCGTGGTGGTACATGTAGACCATAATATGTACTAAGTACAACTTATTAGTATAGCATTAATATATTAGTATGTAGTTTCGAATAACTAATGTGTTCATTCTGGTCTCGTATAGTTAAAAAAAGAAAGAATTGTGGCCGAAACATGCCCAATATTATACAGTATGTAATAAGTGTTGCGGCAGAAGGATAAACAAAGTGAGCATGAACGGACAGTATAATCTCACCGCATTCGTTTCAGACACTGGTGACTATCGGTAGGAGCCAGTATTACGCCCACTAACCACTATATATTTGGGTGAGGAATAGTGGGATAAACGGACGGTACAATCTTCTTTATTTACTATATATATATATATATATATATATATATATATATATATATATATATATATATATATATATATATACTCTCTCTCTATATATGCAAGTTTACACATTCGTCTAGGAGATTGGCCCGTCCTATTATCCCCAATTATTCACCCAAATATATAGTAGTTAAAGGGCGTAATACCAGCTCCTAGTGATGAGTCGCCAGTAAGCACGAAACGAATGTGCATGAGATCATACTTTCCGTTCATGCTGTCTTTGTTTTATCCTTCTGGTCACAACTGAACTAATTTGTTACTAGGTTCGCAACACCTAGTATATACTTGTATATATATATATATTAGTTCTTCGCAACAGACAGTATTTAAATGCAATAGTTATGTTTTTGGATGCGCAGAACTTACGATTATCTATTTGCGTTTTAGATTTATTTCGTACCAAACAATAAGCTATTTTGAATATTACTAAAAGGACATGCAAAAATCAACATAAATAAGTGCAATCTTACGTAGGCAGAAGTTTTGTTCTTACTGAAGGCTCAACAGTAGGAATCGACATTACGTTAGAAATACTTTATTTATTTAGTCATTATATGTTTGACAGCTGAACAGTTTAATATCTTAAATATGAATGCTTGTTAAGGCATTGAATGTTCAACTAATTATAAAGTTTTTAACGATGAGTTTACAGAGCTAACTCATTACATATACAATGTACAATTTCTGTAATGTGTATCTACGCAATGACTTTGAATTTATGGATTAGGTACGAGGTACCTAGTAAAGTTTTATTACGTTGGTATTGATGCCTCACCAGGAAGAATGAAAAGATTGAGTTCGTAAGATGGCAACTTTTGTTCACAATGAAGTTTGTCTACCAGCATAGTCAATAGCATAGAAGAAGTTTCGCATTCTAGAACTTTAATAAATGACCTGTCATGAATTTACATCCTGATTTTATAAAGTTCAAATTCCTGCGTGCAATTAGATTAACGAAAATTGTCCTGTGTTTTACTTGTTTAATACTGCTCCACATTAACAGATAAATTAACTACTATAATTACATGTGGCGAAAGTATTAAAAGATGTCATGAAACACTTTTCGTTTGAAAGTTTGATTCCGAATTCCACAATTTTCCAACACAGCTCCCTGCAACAAAGACGTATTTATTGATACTCAAATTTCAGAAACGGTACCGTACATGATTATTTTGTCCGATATTGCTTAAAATTTATTACATCTGGCCCATCACTTGATTTCGCAACAAAATAACTTCTGAAATTTATTCAAATTTCTTATTTTACCAATTATGCAACATTCTATAGTACTAGCCAATCATATTTGGCATAGTTAAACTGGCCAGATAATGGCTTGAGTTGGCCGAGATCATTTAAACTAGGTATCACAGTTATTTTAAATATGAATGATATACGTACAACAACGTAAAGATTTTTTTTGGTTGATTGATAAATACAAATTAATCTTCATGTTGTTATGAGTATTTATGTTTGATCCAGGTAAAGTTTTAAATGCTTCAACTTCAGGACATAATAATCTTTCCGATAAAGCTAAAAATACTTTGCAATATCATTAAAAACAAATTTAATGTAGGGAATCAAAGTCACAAAGCTCCCTCAAGTTTTTTAAAGCAAATCGACATGTAAGTATTCCACATGATACAAGTCACCTGTCTAAAAGAGATAATTATCTTGGAAAAAATTACATTCGTCTTTAAGAATTAAATCGACATAATGTACCATCCATGATAAATTATATGTGTGAGCTAATTTAAAGGTCATAATAACAGATTTATAATATTTACAATTTCATTTATCACCAGAAACGTTTATTCAAATTGTTTAATTTATCTTTCAAACGTTGTAAGTTTTACTTCTTGTAAAGTGATACATAATCAATATATTCGCATCCTCCATCAATACTGGTTCTGTAGGATAATCAAATCATGAAATGCCAAACTTTTGTCATAAAGGGATTAATTGAGCAAAGCTACAAAGTAATAGGAAGCGTGAATTATTGTGATTAATCATAAATGGGATTATCTACACAATATCGAGACTTAAAAAACACTAGCATGAATTTTTGAGAAGAATAAAATTGAAGCAAAGTACATTTTGTAATATGGCCAAGTTATAATTATAATTTGTTCTCAATTTTCCAAATCGGTTAAAGTTGGAAGAGAAAAGCTCCTATTTAATTTTAGTTCATTTACTTTGCATTTAGTTACATCAACGCGTCTGTTTTAAATTTATACCGTTTCAAACCGTATCGAAAATTCACCTAATAAACAGGCCTTGTTAAGATTAAAATGCAAACATGTAACATTCTGTGATGAACGTGTAGTAACGAAATGAGAACAAGCGCAATAGGCAGTGTGATCAAGTTTTCACTGTTATTTGAAATCGGCAGTGATGGATTTCCTAAAATTTGTGCTTCTGGAAAACCCAATTTAAAGTTGACCTTTGGATAAAGTTTAAAGAAATAAACAACATTATTTAAATTAAGGTTTCTCAATCAGTAACTATTTAAGCAACTTATATCCCTAAACAATTCTCATCGTGTCAGTCGATTTACATCCAAATTAACTCGTATGTATCCATGCCGAGAAGGAACATTTCTTGGAAAAAAAATAATAGCGTATTTCCAGAAATTAATTTCTTTTATTACACGTCTGTTACACTTTCTGCTAGTTTCTTCTTTTCCAACACCTACCTTTAGATTCATCTTTTTATTCGGTCATATTCCCAGGTATTATTAAAGCTAGAACGGTTTCATGCCATGTGTAATGGAAATGTTACCTATTTTTTATTTAATTTTTCACATTATTATTTTTTAAACGCCATTCTAATTTCCATTTTTTATATTCGTTTAGGTGGTTAAAGAATATGAACGCGCTGTTATATTTCGACTGGGAAGATTGATTCACGGAGATGCCATGGGCCCAGGTTAGTAAATCGTTTATTTCATTGAATTGTTATAATTATACAAAATACGCTTTTCAGGCACAAACTTTTGAATCCCCACCAATTTAATATCAGCAATACGGACAATAAATACAATATATCTTCGTTTATGACAATGAAAATGAAAATCAACTAATAACAAAATGGTAAATAAACCATTTTTGCTTCTAACTAGAATAACCAAACTGTTTGGACACAATAAAATATGCCCAATTGGTATTGTAGAATTACAGTACCATTAAAATACCATATCTTGAAGCGCAATGTTTTCTGTCCAATGGTAAATAAGATACATTCTGCAGTGTAAATTTTTGATCAGCTATTCGATTCATTTTTCGAAGATCACCATCAGATTGATGATAACAAACATGGCGATTTTAACTCCTTTGAAGGCATCTAGGATAACTTGGTTTAAACCGATCTATTTTTATTTTTCACACCTCCTTAGTCTCAAGTAATAATAATCAACTAAGGTTTTAAAATATTACCTATAATGCTTTTAATATCTTTTCTCCAACAGTCATATAAGCATAAACGCATATATATATATATATATATATATATATATATATATATATATATATATATATATATATATAATTGTATGCGTGTAATCTGAAAATATTGAATGTTCTGAAGAAGAATGTGATAAACATATTGATGACATTAGAATTATAATGCGCATAATTCTTTTTATCATAGAGTTATTGAGTTTTATCCGTGATAAATTATTTCCTTTAAATACTTTTTCAGTTTATTTATTATAACTCTTTGTGTTTTCTGATGATATCTTCTCTTCTATTAACCTAATTATTGAACTAACACTCTGGGTCCTAGTTAACCTGATACTGATTGAGTTCTGTTGTTACAGTTAATGTATCCTTTGATAAAATATTTTTTATTGACATGCGGAAATTTAATTTACAGTGAACTATCGATTATTGCGGTAGATAGGTACCAAAACCGGTCGCGATTACTGAAAATCCGCGAAGTAGCCACACCATATTTACAGAAAAAATTGAGCATATATTCGGACTCTTCAAAACCCTACCATTACGAACTGTAAACAAAACACCATTTTACAGAACATGTATGTACAGAGCCCAAATCTAAAACGGGCACAAATGTTTAAATGTTAGAATATTAAATTTAAAAAAAATTTCTTTTAAATGTAAAAAGGTCATCAGGTAACTTTGTAACCAATCACAGACCGTCTTACATCGCTTTGTGTTTTTCCAACAACAGAGTATTAAGTACGCAAATACAGATTGTTGTGGTTATGATTTTTTGTCATGCTGGTTACAATTTCAAATATATGTTATGTACATGTTTTATACTATTTTATGCTTGCTTTGTTGTTCCTAGACTAGGAAATACTATTTTTTTTAAATTATTAAAAATGGAATTAACAAAATATTTTGGGACTTCATATATCGCGACTATTTTCGACACTATTGGAAAATCAGCGATATATTTTCCTATTTTCTTATATAATATAATGAAAAAAATCCGCGATGTCGTGAATCTGCGACAATCAATCCGCTAATTAGAAAGGGTTCACTGTAAGTAAAATAACTGAGAAAGCTTTCAAATGACGTTATTTAACTTCAATCAAGGTAAAGCAAATTCGTAATTTTCTTCCGATTTAAAATGAAATTTACTTTTCTTGCCAGCATCAAATTTTATTTCATGCGGATTATTTGCCATTAAAAAGCAGCAGCTAAGACAGAAATGTATCCGCCCTCGCAGTGATAGCTGGGATTCAGGAAATATGTTGCTCACTGATGAATGAAACCTGTTTTTTTAGAAGAGCATTGAAAATGTTTTCTATTGAAATATACTTTAAAACGAAAAACCGCAAATATAGATACCTCTTGTACAATACGTTAAAAAGGGCTTTTAAGTAAAGTATCCTATTTGAAAGTCTTGCCCTATTTTAAAGAAAATTTGTAAACAATGCGGCCGCGATATCTAGAGAGTATTTGGTAAAATTAGATGTCGTATATCTACAGCTTAAATCTATATATGCTGATTTTTATATCCTCTTAATATTACTATGTAATATTCTCGAAAGTATCATTACTTTATCGGATTTCATGATATGAAAACAAAATATTATCAAATTCAATTCAACACTGTTGGTTGTCGGATCTCATCACTAGCCAGGTCGCATACATGTGAAGTAACAAGAAATAGTGGAAGCACAGTTTATAACCAGTCATGAATATAAAACCTGAGCTGCTTTCTCTATACCTATACCTGTTTTACAATTTATCAATTATTGATTGCACATAAATATTTAGACGTATTTTACATTTAATAATATAAATTTAAAAAAACAATTTTTATTGCCAACAGACATAAAGCAGAAGCCTACATATTGTTGCTCATTGATTAGTTCTATTTAAATAATGCATGCAAAACATGGTAACTCAAATATAACTCCTGTTTACCAGTCGATAAAATATTGCCTTTTTTTCTAAAAAGATAAATTAGACCTATGCTTTTAAATACAGTGTATTTCTGCGTGCGGGTAGACGGAAACTTGAACCGCATTGTGCTTTAAATATTTCGTGCCATTAAATATCGCTTTAGGCAATGCGATATTAATTATTGCTTAAAATACCATGTTCAAATTCTAACATGTCTTATATCAACTAATTATATCATCAAGGTGACAGAATAAAGGAACACCAATTTGTATCCGTCCAAGAAAAAATATTTGACACATAATTCATCGATCACAAGGTAGAACATGTAGTAAGTTTGAAGCCACCTTGCTGCCATGTTCTGTGGCGTGTACCGTCATAAAAATTTTAACACTTCCATTCTAAATACGTAATAATAAATTGACTTTGTATAGAATGTAAAAAGCAAACACGATATAGCGATTTCAGCATCTTTACTCAAGTGTATTTCATGGCTCATCCTGTTAAATAATTTAGATTGAAAACATAGACTGTTTTTTGCATGATGAGTTGTCTCATTTTTAAACGCTGTTCCAATTTGAGGTCAAGAGCTGTTGCTGCACACTGCGCACAATGCAGATTTTGTTGCGTGCATAATCACGTAATCGCCATGCAGGACAGGTTTTCACTCAAATTTTCTACCGGTCAACAATCTACGCTCTGCCCTATTACCTAAAATAATCTCTTGGTAGTGGGTCCCAAAAAAATCTAATCTGATTAAGATAAAATCTATGCGCAATGAAATGTTTTGAAATATACCCTTACTGAGATTGAAAATTCACCTTGACGTAACATATTTATGTTAGTAATGAATTGAATCAAATGCATTCTTCTTAATCAGTCTTCAAACCCCCAGATTATAAATTCATGTGTACGACAAAAACAATTGTTTAGTAAATTTTCTACAACGTTCCAAAATTTTTACAGCGCATTTACTTTTACTATGTCTAATTCTTTTAACGACTATAATAATTATATTAATTCATTTTTTGTCTTTGCTCTAAAGATGATCACTAAATTTTTCCACCCGCAGTATACAATACATATTTGATTATCTGTCACGCTAGATCCACGGCGATGGTGAATTAATTAATGTCGCTAACATAGTAAATCATTACAAAGCTCCCGCCGGACTTTCCTTTGGATGAAACAAGTGACCGCATTTGTTTTGCCATCTGTGTGTTCTCTTTACTATTTTCTCGATAACTGATACTGCTTTCTACTCCCTTCTTTAATAGTGTCACCACATAAAGGACAATGCCAAATTTCCCAGGCTTAATGCAAATATTTGATTACAAAATTTTAGCCATTCAACCACATGAAAATTTGTTAAACAATAAAAATGCCCTAATTTTTTTCAATCTTTTGTTTGATCACCGACTACTTTGAGGATTTACCGTTATTCATAGAGACACATTACCAAAAAATCTACTACTCTCTTCCGTGAAAGAAATATTCAAGAAGACAAAATATTTCACAAACATGAATTACGTGGTCGATATTTTATGATATTTTTGAAAAATAGTCCGCACTTGTAGCAATAAATGCGGACAAATCATAACCAGCCTTCGTTCGATCGAAGCATCCATTATCGCTATTAATGTTAATGATGTCTTCCAGAAACCTCATTTACAAGTAGATTGTATGTGCACGATGTGTCGACTTTCAACATTGAATTTCTTTTTATACATTATGCAACACCTACATTATACTGACAATTAAATACTGTTTGTTGCGGAGAACGAAAATATATGCAAGTATATATCAGGTGATGCGAACCTAGTAACAAATTAGTTCAGTTGTGACCGGAAGGATAAACCAAAGGCAGCATGAACGGAAAGTATAATCTCATGCACATTCGTTTAGTGCTTACTGGCGACTCATCAGTAGGAGCCGGTATTACGCCCTTTAACCACTATATATTTTGGCCCGCTTTATCCGATAGTGAAAGAAATTTCATACGCCTCTACCAATTACAACGTCGACTGACTGTTCAGGGCATTTTTCCGCTCAATATTGACAGATGGAAGTCGGGTGATCTGATGCCTTGTCCTTACAGTTTTAGTATAACAATGTGCTTTGTGATGTCCCTAACCAACATTTCAACGGATTGCAGTCCAAAGGCAGATTCTGCGAGATTATATGCCACTTAATGTTTAAACGCCGCACAGAAATGTGTGCTCAGTGTAGTGCTCTTTGAAGTTAATACCATATATGCAATGATGCATTTTAAAAACAACTGCATATATAGCCGTATCGTTCATACTACCAACTCATCAGAAGAAGCCGACATTACGTTCCTTACCAACTGTATATTTGGATGAGTAATATGGGAAAATAGGACGGTACAATCTCCTATACGAATGTGAAAACCTTCAGTAGTGAAGCTAACATCATATAAAGTGTCGACAATGCGACTTCAATGCTAATTCACTCTATACACCATATATACCGAGTCTGCAAAGGATACCAACACTAAGGCTATTGTGTCAGTGACCGATACCAACATTATAGTACCGAAAAAGGCAGCATGGCACCAACTCTATGGCGTTTCCTAGTCGGTACATGGTACCAACATGATGGATATCAATGTATGCTCTAGCTCACCGAAATTGAGAATTACAACATTTCTGGACACATGTTACTCCAGTAAATCCATACACTCTGGCCTTGATCGATATCAGCTATCATATTTCGCGGTAAGCATGACATCATTGAATTCAATATATTACAGTTAAATACTGTTTGGTGCGGATAACAAATTTGTATGTAAGTATGTATTAGATATTGCGAACCTAGTATCAAATTAGTTCAGTTGTGACCAGAAGGATAAACCAAAGACAGCAAGAACGGAAAGTATAATCTAATGTACATTCGTTTCGTGCTTACTGGTGACTCATCAGTAGGAACCGTTATTACGCCCTTTAACCACTATTTATTTGGTTGAGAAATGTGGGATAAGAGAACGGTACAATCTCCTATACGAATGTGTAAACATGCAGTCGTGAAGCTAACTTCATGTAAATTCTTCGACAATGTGACTTTAATGCCACTTCAATGTGTATAATATGTATACCAAGTCTGTAAACGATACCAATACTATGGCTGTTGTGTCAGTACCTGATACCAACAATATAATGTGTCGAAGAGATACATGATACCAAAACTATATTTCCATAGTCGGTACATAGTAGCAAGACAATGGATTTCAATTTATGGTAAAGTTAATCAAAATTTAGAATCAAAACTGATTCTAAACACCTATTACCCAGAAAATCCACGCACTTCGGCCTAGATCAATATCAGTTATCACATTCCGTGGTAATCATTACATATTTTTAAATAAATATATAACAGTTAGATACTGTATTTGACGAAGAGCTAATATATATGAAATTGAGTATTTCGCGTTGCACACCTTATAACAAATTTAAGTGGTACTTAAATGTTGAATCTTTTTACTCAGTGCTGTTCTTCCTGTTGTGGATTTGACGCATTTTTCTAGTGCGAGCCAATTGATAGCACTCGTAGTTCTGTAAAATCTTGAATGTTGTACATATTCAGGTGCTCCGATCATTGGCCTTGATTGATGGGTACTCACCTGTCCCTCCTTTTTTAAGCATTCCATCAGCTGCTAGTCTGAAAATGACGTTGGAACAAGATTATCCACTCTTATTTTTTCTAAATTTCGAGACCTTATTTCCAGTCCCATCTTCAGGGTTGACACCATACGCACAGGAATAAAACACAATCATCGTAAAATGTGGTATCCTCATTCAAGACAGATATGGCTTATTTATTTTAATTCCAAAATTATTTTTTATTGTCTCCCTAATACCCGGTCTTCATACCTAATCTTTAATACTCAAATGTGAATAAAAACATGTCCTTGTCACCCCTCTCCGCACATAACCACTTATATACACAAATGTGTACTCTACTAAAATTGCATTTATCGAATAACTATAAGCAAACCTTGTGGATTGGCATACATGCCTATCCATGATGTCTATATGTTTAATTGCTGTTCGGACGCATAGTAAGATCAACAAAAAATGTTTGATTTCAATATTGCAGTAATCCTCAAATACCCCAAAGTTTAATTAACCTATTTCTCTCTCTATAATCTATTGGAAACAGGATGGGATTTGGTAAACTGAGGTGTTTGAGGATTACTGCAATATTGAAATAATATAATTTGTTGATCCTTCTTTGCGTCCGGAAAGGCAATTAAAAATATAGACATCATGGATAGGCGTGTATGTCAACTTATAATCTAGTGCACATTCCTTTTTTGCTTATTGTCGATCCATCAATAATTTTTCTACATTTCTCACTCAAATATGTAGTGAGTATAGGGCGCAGTTCCGGCTCCTACTAATAAGTCCCTAGTATGCATAAACCGAATGTGCACACGAGTTTATACATTTTGTTCATGTTGCCTTTATTTTATCCTTCTGGTCATATTTGAACGAATTTGTTAGTAGGTGCGCAACACCTAACATACGATTGCATATATATAAGCTCTTCTCCACAAAAAGTATCTAGCTACACATACATCTCACAAATCATGATCGATCGCATCGGAACGATGTTATCGATTTTTCAACTGGAGAGTAATGAAATTCATAATTCGCACTACGTCACAACATCGCTTTTGAACAGTTTTTAATTGTGACCAGCATAAGCGAAACATAAAAATACACCAATAAACTAAGCGATTTGCCAATAGACGTTATACCTACTCATAGAACGATAGTCTAACTTCAGTGGAGATTATAGATCATAACTTCTACGTCCGTCATACCTTACATTTAATTTCGCATTCACGTCGATAAAGGACCTCAGCCAGTATTCTCTCATAAATATATTATAATTTTCAGTACAGAAATCTTCTCAGTTGCTCTATTGTCGCGGGAATCATAAGATCCAAGAAGACATAATTTAAACAAGCATTGATTTCGCGGGTGGTGGTAGCAATTCTTAAGATCAAGATTGCGATTTTGAAGTCCACTCGACAGAAAATAATCGACCGTGGGAAATACCTGGCTTTTTGTGATAACATCATCTGACTACGTCCGCAAACATCGAATTGGTGCACGTTGTTTAAATATTTTAATCCATCTACTAATTTGCCTAATGAAAATAATTGACCGGCAGAATTTAGCAACACTTTTTTTAATTTTGCTGGTTCAAATTGCGACCATTGGTCAATTACATTTGAATCTTGAAAGGTAAAACGTCTTCAATAACTAAACCGAAGACAAATAACTGACAGTCGACATTTTTTAGTTATTACCATTATATTGAACTGAAAAACGAAATTTTAAACTTTTTAAATAATTGTGGCTTACATTGTTAACAATTTATGCATTACGTAAAATTATTGTCGTTCCAGCATAATCGACATTGCAATGACTTTTAAGTATTAGTGGCTCCTGGATGATATAAAATGTATTGCCAAAAGTCGATTAACTCCATCTGCAAACATTTTACCGCTTACCATTTCTTTCGCAAACCAAAATGACGACCCCTAGATCGAGTATTAACTATGCTCAAAGAATTGATTTGACTCCCATTTTATCACACTATAGTGCCTTGCTGATTAGCATCATTAGGGATACTCTAAAAGTATTGATAAGTTTCACGCGTATGCCGTACAGATAATGTCGCCGTGCTTGTGATATATCGTTATCTCGTTTTCGGAGAACTGCGTCGCTGCTCAATGCATGCAAAGAATGAACGCGTCCAGCAACCGATAAGTAAGCATAAATTGACAGTCTATTGACCCTTCTAACGGCTAACTAAAAATGAACATGCAAAACTTTATGTCAGCAGTTGCAATTTTTGGTAGCAGTATGGTTTCGTGCGGCTTTTGTAAATATTCCATTAGCGAATTTTATATTCTTCAACCTGCTGGTTTCACTGCGACGGCATCAACATCCGAGATGACTAAAAAAATGATGTATGATGTTCAAGAAATGAAACAAATTTGCTTTGAAAATATTTGTCAAGAAATTTTGAGCGTCAATTGAACATGCGCTAAACCTCAAAACCATTTAAATATATATAAATGCGACAGAAGTCTCTCATTTTAAATATGTCAAGTAAATGAAAATGGTAGAATTTACCATTCCAATGAATCATCGCACCTGCTTCTTTGATACTGGTGCCAAGTATATTCATATAAGTTTTAAATAATTTATGCGAGTTGCCATACTTCAGTTTTAATAATATGACTAAGCAGTGTCATGTTCTAACAAATGGGAATCTTATAGCGGTCAAGATGTAGTGTTCTTTCTCTACCTGTCGTAGTATTAGCCATAGGCGCTAAATAGATCTGTTCTTTTAGATTCGAAAACTATATCATCATTCACATATGACTGTGTACAGCGTAAATAGACCACTAGTTAAATTTTAATTTGTTGCAAAATATATTGTTCATCCTCGAAACAAAATGAAAAAAATCGAAAAAAACAGCATAGCTTCTGTAGATCTTGCATTGCTAGTTTCAATCGAGCCTCATACCTTATTCAAGCATGGCAAATCATAAGATCATACCTTGTAATAAAAACACATTTTTCAGTATTGGACTGAAACAATGATTTGTTTCTGGGCCTAATATTCGTTGTCGAACATTTGCAACAGGCTTTTACATCCAATTAAATAAAATATACCACGACTTACCAAATATGGCTAACAGTCTTCTGCCCACCCAGAAAAGGATTGTTAGTTGGGCATTTTTGCTTGCAATAAATTACACTTGATAGAGGAGTTTCTTTTGTTGTAGATTTTCCGAGTCGATATTACGCACCAGAGCACTGGGTGATTTAAAATCAAAAGGCGGAATTATTGTAGCTAATTCTGAACGTTGTTAGCAGTATTCGGTGTCGTTAATGTCCGGTCGTGATGTCAAGAGCAAAATGTCACGAGCTACTCGCCTTCCGCTTGGAAAATTTCAGCCACTTTGCTACTAATTGCTACAAATAAAATCTTTCCGAACATTTGATTTATTGGAACTATATCAATATGCGTTTGAATTGGTTAAAATGATCAATAATCTATTCAAATACGAAATCTTTATCACTTATTTAACGGAATTGCACAAATTGCAACGAAGTATAAAATTTACTTTAGTAATGCGATTATTATCACGAAATGTGTTTATTGATTTATTTCGGGGATGGAATATATTAGTTTGCTAGAGTAAGAGGCATTCTGGGTTGGCTGCAATTCCCTATTTCAGTACAATTTGGCCTATCCCCAAGACCAATGTGTTGGTACACTTTGCAGGGTTGGTAATTCGATTAAAAAAATTTTTTGGTAAATTTTCATATGCTTAGAATATATTATATTCTGAAAATGATTTGACGAAATCTGTATATGCATTTTTGCTTCATTTCTGATTTAATTCAAATTTGTATAGCAGATTATACCATCCTACTGTCTCACATTTCTGGGCCCAATATATAGTAGATAAATGATTTATAATCGAGTTCCACGTATTAATCTCCAGTATGTACGAAATATATTTTTCATGAGATTATAATTTTTTTCATGCAGTCATTTATATATCATTCTAGTCTTGTTTGAACTAATTGTTAATAGGTACGCAATTTGAATCATAAAAACCAGGCTTTTGTTGGTTTGAGATTTTGTAATATGCTATGACATCAGTGCAAGAATGAAGGGCTGGTTTTAATTTAAATACTGCTAATCCCTTTTAGGATAGAAGATATTTTCAGCTGTAGGAATTATATTTTTCTTGTAATTCATATTCATTTGTGGTGATAAATATTGAAAGTGGCTTATGTTGTAATAATAAATGCAATAGTCACTTTATTGTTGAGGAATATAAATATAAATATTACAGTGGCGAGTTTTACAACAAAATATTCTGAACGCCTATATATATTCATCGTATATGTATCTTTGGTATTTATCTTTTCTTCTAATTATAATAATGCTCCCTGTTGATAAAATGCACCAAAACCTGTAGTTGTTGATTGATCCACTTTGTAGGATGTTCTTTATACTTATTGACTTCGATTCTTACAATTATTTATATCTGGTCGTTTGTAAAACAAAGATTATAAGTAAAATTGGTTAAGAGTTTGCAGCACTTCAACGAATCAATTTTTCAGTTAAAAAATATTTTTCAACATTTTTACAATTCACCCTTTCAGAGAATTCTTATTTTATATAATTAAACGAACATTGGTTGCTTGGGCGCTGATAATTACCTTAACCAAGGTTGCGATTTTGATTAAAATGTTCGTTTAATTATATAAATGCCCATTTCATTACCATTTTCCTATGTAGTGTGGTGTCTGTTCAGCAATGACAGGTTGGGGATGGTTAGTTGGAACTTTGGGTCTAAATGGATGCTTTATGAGCTCCACCTAAAGAAAAAATAGACTAACCAAGTTTCATTAGTTAGTATATTACTGAAAATCGTGTGTAGTGTAGTGTGTGGCAGGGTGGCTCAGTGATTAGAGCACCAGATTCCGAAGCAGACGTGCCCTATCCGCGGCAAATTCTGGCTAGCACGTGATGAGTTCCCAATAAGGACAAAACCTGTCTACTGGACGAATCGCTATTTCTACAATATATAATTCTTAGTTTAAATTGACAAATGTATGTAATTAATGGATCCGGTGTTTATATCAAGTTCGTAATCTTGATTATAGTAAATGCTATTACCGCACGCGCAACCAATGTTCGTTTAGGTGATTGACTTGTCGTTTTCATCTCCATATGCATTGTAATGCATTGAAATGAACTCATATTTTTGAATAAAAAAGAAAATAAAGCGCCAGCTTCCCATAAAAAACAAGTAATGAGCCAGGTAGGGAAAGTGAGCACTTCAATTTTTCCAATAAAATAAATATTTAACAAACTCATAAAATTCCTTTTATAGTGGAGAAACTGTGACTGATTCTTATATGAAATGATTAAATGAAAAAAGTAAGGCATTCCATAATTTATACAATTCAGGTAAAATAAAGCTTCATTTATCGATTCAGTGTCCTTTTGAATTCGGATATTTAGAAAAGAACTCGAAACCTGTCTAGGAGATATGAATACAATGTGACAGATACTTATACGGCAGCAAATAACTGAAGGTAAAAGAATTTTAAGCCTTCAATTATTACGATTGAATAAAAATTGCATTACCGATTCCATGTACAAGTACATTCGAATGGATTAAACTTCACTAATAAATTTTCAAAGAGGGTGGAATAAAATGTCAGATAATCCTATATATAAGATATTAATGAAAAGTTTCATTAATACGTGTGTTTTAATTATTCAGATATAATAGAAATTGAATAACCGATTCCATATCCAAGTGAATTCGGGTGGGTTGAAATGAACTCCTGTTTTTTTGACAAATGTGGAATACAATATGACAAATTTTTACATAAAGAGAACTATTGGAACGAGTTGGAATTTAAATGACTCTTTTATAGCGATAAAATACAAATTGACAGATCACTAGCATGTCTAGTTACATTCGCACATGTTTAAATGAACTCATATAATTTCAAGTTAAACGGAATGCAATATGACAGATTGTTATACTGAAATATCTAATGAATCGAGTAGAAAGTTTAATAATTCTTATGCAGCGATAAAAAAATTCAACGTATCATCTCCGTATACAGGTGCATTTGGACAGGTTGAAATGAACTCATATATTTTCAAATAAAAAAAACAGTGTGAAAGATTCTTATACGAAAACATCTAAATTATCGATTTTGAAATTAAGTACTACTTGACAGTGATAAAAAAATTATTGTCTAGTCCATTCTCTGCCCAGTTGCATTCTGATTGGTTGTAATTAAATTATATTTATTTTTTAAAGCCAGTAGAATACAACATAGCAGATTAAAAAATAATTAGGCAAACGACTTGGAATTTGAACATTTCATTCATACCGATAAAAATTGTGTTGTCGTTTCCATGCCCAGGTATGTTCGGATAATTTAAAATGAACTGAAATATTTACAATGCGAATGGAATGTAATTGGACAGATTTTTGAATGTGAACCATTACTGGTTGCGCAACAACTAATTGGAAAATGCTTATACAATAGTTCTTCGCAAAAAAAAATATTTAAATTTGTATGTTTATATAAATGATGTCATTGTCACCGCAAAAAGTGATAATTGATATTGATGAAGGCCAGGGAGAATAGATTTAACCGAGTAACAGTTGTTCAGAAGTAGTTGTCAATTTAAATTTTGGTGAAATTTAGATCATTTACCTTTTCGGAAACCAAGTGTTAACATTTGGTGCTCACTCGTCAATCACGTTGAGTTTATCATGTATAGGATCGGTATATGTTGACTTAGCTTAATGTCGCATATTAAAACACTTTATATGAAGTTATCTCTTCTACTGATCGTCTATATATTTGTATAGGAGATTGCACCGTCCAAATTGTTCTACATTCCTCAACCTTATATAGTAGATATAATGCGCCATACCGGCTAGTAAGGATAAGTTGCCAGCAAGCAAAAAACGAATGTGCACATAAGATTATACCTTCCGTTCATGCTAAATTTGGTTTATCAATTTGGTATTTTTCGACATAATTTGTTACTAGGTGAGCAACACCTAATACATCATTTTAAATTTATAACTTATCCACACCAATCACTAGCTGATTAATGAATCCATTTGTAATTTTAATAAATCATTCATAGTGATATAACTTATCATGACTTATGGATCTCATATCTAGGTTTATTCAGATGGGTTGAAATGAACTTATATCTTTCTAACGAGTGTCGATAAAACTATGACAGAATTTGACATAAAAAGTATTAATGTAACGATTGGGAATTTAAATAGTCTTTAGCTATAAAACAAAATTTGGCTAATTACGTTCATGTTCATTTGCTTACGGAATGGCAGAAATGAGCTCATACATTTCCATTGCAAAGGAATCAAATGTGACAGAGTATTATACGAAAACATGTAAAGAAGCGCGTCTAAATTTAAATATTTCTGTTTTAGCATTAAAACGATAATTAACTGGTAACTTTTCAAATCCGTTTGTTTTCGGACGTGTTGAAATAAACTTATGGCACAAAAGAAAGTTGAAGCAGCATTGACACGCACATTTAATGCAGCCAAACTACGAGTGTTATTTAGGGTAACACACTTGCCTTTACCAGCAATCAAAGAGAAACAGCCGTTAATGTCGATATCAAATATTATTTACCAATATACATGCGCAAGTTGTCGATCAACTTACGTAGGCCGATCGACCAGACGGTTAATTACTCGAATGAGAGAACATTGCAACTTGAACGCCTGTTTTAAATCAAATGGTGAATACACGTCTGCTATTGCGCAACACATCATCGAAACATCGCACGTATGTTCTCCAGACGTAGCATTCAAAGTAATTACTAAATGCAAAAACAAAAGGGAGCTAGCCACATACGAAGCCTTATGGATAAACAAATAGCGGCCGGATTTATGTAAGCAGAAGAAGCACGTACAAGCATTGAGTTTGAACTGGATGTGACGCACGCAATTTGATTGGTTTCTATTTTTCACACTCTCTCTTATGTTCACATATTTCTATCTTGTTTTGCTTTCCAATTTATATATAAAGATATGTTCATGAGTAGATATTTGAGAAGACCATGAGAAAGAAATGTTTCTTATATCTGATAAAATTTCTTTTTGTTTTTGCGCATAAGAAGGGTACAATGAATTTTATTAAAGCTCGCATTTCAAAATAAACTTATATATTTTCAAAACGACAGAAATAAAAAATGAAATATTCTTTCACTAAAACATGTAAAGTAACGAGTTGAAATTAAAATATTACTTTTATAGCGATAAATCGTAAATTAACTGATCACTTACATTTACAGTTGCTTTTGGACAGATTCAAATAATATAATGTACTTTCAATGTGTTAGGATAACATTACGACAGATTCTTATAAGAAAAAAATTGAATTCGGACGGGCAGAATTCAACTCGAAAGTTTGTCATACAAAAACTTCTAATGAATCGAATTTTAATTTCGAAATATATTTTATAGCTTTAAAACAATAATTTACAAATTTCTACGATGTTCAGGTGCTTTTGGAGGCCTTAAAATAAGTCATTAAATTTCAAAGGAATAAAAATAAAATGTGACAGATATTTATACGAAATCATCTAATGAATTGAT
Source organism: Eudiplozoon nipponicum (assembly GCA_029291075.1). NCBI lineage: Eukaryota > Metazoa > Platyhelminthes > Monogenea > Mazocraeidea > Diplozoidae > Eudiplozoon > Eudiplozoon nipponicum. Next base: position 11,750 of record JAQBSW010001492.1, on the reverse strand, counting down.
TTGGAATTAAAATATTTCTTTCATAGTGATAAAACAGAAATTGACTGATCACTTCCTTGTCTAGGTGCATTCAGATAGATTGAAATGAACACACATTTTCAACAAGGAACGAATTAAATGTGACATATTGCCATATGAATATATTTTATAAAATTATGAAATAAATTAAATTTAAATTAATATCGCTAAAACAAAAGTTATCTAATCAGTTCTATGTAAAGATTTATTCGAATAGGTTGAAATATACTCGTACGTTTGCAATGAGAAAATAATAAAATAAAACAAAATTATTTACGCCAACATTTAATGAAACAAGTTTGAATTTCAATATTTCATTCGTGACGATAAAATAAAGGTTGACTTAACGATTCCATATCTACTTGAATTCGGATGGGTTGAGATGAACTCATATTTTTTCAACGAGTGTAGAATAAAATTTGACAGATTCTTACAAGAGAAATAGTTATGTAAAGTGTTCGCATTGAAATTTTTCTATTATAATGCTAATAAAAAGGGTGGAACTTTACATTTAAAAATGCATTATGACGAGTTGAAAATATCTCTAAAATTTTCAATGCGGATAGAATACAATATGGCATATTCTTGTACAAAATATTTATTGAATCGAGTTGGAATTTAATTATTTCTTCTAAATCCATGAAGCTATAATTATGCGATTAATTTCATGTCCATTTGCATTTCGATGGGGTGCATTTATATCATAGGCTTTCAAAAAAACAGTAATACAATAAAACAGATTCTTATATGAAGGCTTTTTTAATGAGGAAATATAATTGAATTATCATTTACATGAATTCGAAAGAGTTGAAATAAAGTCAAATAATTTTGTCGAGTGTTGAATATAATGAAAAAAATGCCTTTATAAAAAAACAAATAGATCTATTCCAAATTTGAATGTTTATTAGGTAAAGCAAGAACGCCAATTAATTGATCAATTTCCTGTCCATGTGAATTCGGATGAGTTGAAGTGAACCCGTATTCTTTCAATGAGTGTGAAATGCAAAGTTAAAGTGTCTTTTTAAAACCAAATACTGAAACGAGTAGGAATTCGAAAATTTCATTCAAAATAAAAACGTTTGACATAGTGATTTCTTGTCCAGTATAATTGGAATGGGTTAAAATGAGCTCGTGAGTGTAGATAAAATGCGTCAGATATTTACCTGAAAAGGATTAATGTAACGAGCTTGAATTTAGATATTCCTATTATAGCGATGACAAAAAATTTGATTGATCAATTCCATGTCAATGTTCATTCGGACGGGTTGAATTTAGCTTTTAAAATTTAACAGCATGCAGAATTAACTCTGAAATATTCTTGAAAAGGCAATAACAAAAACTGACTGATCATTTCCATGTCCAAATTGATTCTGACGGGCTGAACTAAACAGAAAGGGATAAAATGTGACATATTTCTATTAAAACCACTTTAATTCAATAAAACAATAATTGTCTGATAAATTTCATGTCTAGTTGCATTCAAATTGGCTTGGTTATTCTCATGGCTTTCAACGAGGGTGGAATAATCTGTCAGATTCTTGTATGAAATAATTTAATGAAACTTGTTATAAATGTGAATTTCTAATTTATTCAAATAAAAAATTATTTATCGTACAGATTCTATGTCAATATGTACTCAAATCATTTATATAATTAAACGAACTTTGGTTGCGCGGGCGGTGATGACAATTATTATAATCAAGTTTGCGGTCTTTATATAAACACCCGATCCATTTATTGCTTATATATGTCAGTATAAACTAAGCATTGCATAGTGTAGAAAAGGCAATTTATCCAGTAGACTGGGTCTAAATGGATACTATATGAGCTCCATTTAAAGAAAATTAGACTAACCAAGTTACATTAGTTAGTATATAACGGAAAGCTCTGTGTAGTGTAGTGTGCGGCAGGGTGGCTCAGTGGTTAGACCACCAGTTTCCGAAGGAGGTGTGCGCAGGTTCGAGCCATGTCCGCGTAAAATTCTGGTCAGTACATAATGAGTTCCCAACAAGGACGAACTCGTTATACTGGATTAATTGCCTTTTCTACATTATACAATGCTTAGTTTATAGTACCATATGTAAGTAATTAATGGGTCAATTGCTTATATCTAGATCGCAAACTTGATTATAATAATAATGCACTCAAATTGTTCGAAATTAGCTGATAACTTTTCAAAGAGCTTGGAAAAAGTTTTTACATATGAACAAATTTAATGAAAATGTGTAGGATATTTGATAAATTAAATTATCCTATAAATTTACATTTGACCTATAGATTCCAAGCCCGGCTGAATTTGAACGCATTCGAATTTATTATTATTATTATTATTATTATTATTATTATTATTATTATTATTATTATTATTATTATTATTATTTGAACATATTTAGTTAAATGCGTAGGAAATTTGAATATTTGAATTATACCGAAAAAAATATTTATTTATCAATTCAATTAACATGTGAATTCAGATGGGCTAAAAGGAATTTATATCGTCTCATCAAGTGTGGAACCTAAATTGACCGATTCTTATGCGAAAGCTATTAATGAAACATATATAGAATTTGATTTGTTTTTGATTAATTCAATAAAATATAAATTACTTGTTAATTCCCTGTCCATATGTATTCAGATCTGTTAAATGAACAAATATCTTACCATTAACCGTGAAATAAAATATTACAATTTATTATATGAATCAATTAATGAACGTAGAATGGGATTTAGACATTTTAAAATTTCAAATAAAATGACTACTGAATTACCGATTTCTTACGAAATTGCATTGTCAGTTTTTGAAATGAATGTATATTTATACAAAAATTTTAGATTAATCGGTTATAGTTTCTTATAAGATAACATTTAATGAAACAAGAAACGAAGTTTAAAACACAAATCTCCCGATTAAAATAAAATTACTTACTCGATGTCATATCCAAGGTCATTGGAATCGTTCTAAATTAACTGAAGTCTATTAAAAAAATGTGGTACACTGCGTAGTTATTTGTTATATGGAGACTATTAATGATTGTCTACAGCTTTTGAAAATTCTAAAATGTCGACAAAACTAAAATTGTTTCGTTGTTTACATGACCAGTTTCATTCGGAGAGGTTGAATTGAACTTATACCTATTCTAGTAGAGTGGACTAACGGGTAAAAATCTCAGTATGACTATAATTATTGAAACGATTAAAGAACTTGTAAATTTCTAATATTTTGTTCAAAGAAACATGGTGAAAATTTTAAATGTGTAGATGAGCCAAAACAATATCACGCCTATTAGTTATGAATGCACATAAGAGAGAACCTTATTATTAGCAATTAATTCAGTTAATATGAAGAAAGTTTACAAAACCCCGAGATTTCAATTTCAATAAATTTGAATAAATTCCCTATGTCTGTCCGCGTTCCAATCTGCTAGAATTATATCCAATCTATTAAAAAAGAAGGTATAATTTGGGATTTCGTTCTTTTACAAAATTGGACAGGTATTTGGAAAAGATTTAACTTTCTGCGTGCGAAGCAAATGACTTAATAGCCTCGTGTTCAAGGGCATTCACATCGGTTAAAATGAATTTGCCATTTTTAACAGGACTGGTCCGTACGCTAAACTGTTAAATGGGCACACTGTTAATGAATTTAATAGGAAATTTAAAACAAAGAGATATTTCGATAGCAGAACAATTGATGTATATACTCGTTGTTCAGTTGCTTTCGGTTAATTTGAATATTCTAATATTTATTCAACAAGAATAAACTTATCTATGCAGTTTGGAATATGTTAACTATTACAAAGATGGGCAGGAAATGTAAAAACTAAATATTCTGCAAGTGGAATTATGGAAATTTTTTTTCTTCTTTAATTTAGAAAAACGAAATCATATCTATACTACAACATTAGTGTCATGGGAACACTAAATATTCGTAAATAAAAAAGTAATTTTATAAATTATTTAAAGGTTTAAATATTTGGTTAGTGGAATCACTGAATATTTGACCCCATGTCTAGAGACAATGGGATCAATTAAATTTTGCTGATATAATTTTCAGAAAATTTGATCATGTTGTAAATCTTTTCCCATATTTTGTAAAATATAATTCTCGCGATTTTTTTATCCATTTAATATAGTTTAATGAAGCAAATTATTGCTATCGATTGACATTCTATCAATATTCATTTGCAGTATATGAGTAAAAACCAGCATAATGCGCATTATACCATGATAAATCGCACTTTTGATTTCAACATACACTTAACAACATGTTTAAAATTTATTTTATTTTCAAAATTAATTATTTTCCAAAAATAGCGTCATTTTCCATTGCTCTTCATCTAATCAGGACTACCTGAACTTTTATTTTTGAAGGCCAAAGGCACAAACCTCCGGCTTGGTTGCGCTTTGTCCAATTTTAAGCAAGATTGCATCTGCAAAATGAGTTTCTATTATGAGACAAACAGTAGCTTGTTTCATGGTTTTTTACGACATCGTCGGTTCTTTCACAAGCATCCTAGTGTGCAGTAAAATTCACTTGCCAACAAAATTTCCAAGATTGACTGTCTTGTCATTCTAGAATTTGATGAAAATTAGAAAAGTAGAACAACATCAAGAGCTACCTTGGTCCTAACAATTTATCCAAGACGTCACAATAAAACGACTTTCGATATAAGCTGAAATGAATTTCGTCTCAATGAATAAATTCAAAACAGTTTAAATTATTAAATGCTCATTGGATGTGTGCGCGGTGTTAATAGCTATTAAAGTAAAGGAGGATTTAAACTCCATCCGCATTATATATACATTTGCCAGTGTAAATCAAGCATTTTTTCTATGTGGAAACTTATTAAAAAATCAACATGTACTGTCGAGAAATTGCCGCGCACGTGGATCGAACGTGGGCACGTATGCTTCGGAAACTGGTGTTCTAAACACTGGGCCACCCTGCCGCACCCTACACATAATTTTTAGTTAAATACAACATACATACAAACTTTCCTTTATGTGGAGCCCTTATAGCGTACATTTAGACCTCAATTACCAATCAAGCACTCGTAATCTGTCATTGTATAAAAGACCGCACGCTACCTGGGAACGTGGTATTTACTTGAACATTTATATAATTAAACAAACATTAGTTGCCTTGTCGTTAATAACAATTAATTGAATCAAGTTTTTGATCTTGATAAAACAACATTTAAACTATATATATATATATATATATATATATATATATATATATATATATATATATATATATATATATATATATATATATATATATATATATATATATATATATATATATTGTTTATAATATCCATGCCTTTTTAATTTAACACAGTATATTTATAATTAAGAATACAGAATATATTTATAACAAAGGTTGTTTATCGTGAATACTAATTATCTCTTATACAATCATACATATTTATACATTTTGGGTTTTCAATTGATTATGCTGGTGGTAACAAATCTGACTCGTTTTTACTGCTGCTTCTTGTTTTGACTAGTTGGTGAGTTTGTATGCGTTTGCGTTTGTGTGTATGCGTGTTTGCATTTAAAGGTCATTCTCGCAGTATTGAAAAGTGATGTCTGAGATCTGGTCATTATTGTTTTGATAGCTTGAGAATTAACCATTTGTGCGCATTGTTCACTGTTACATATACAATTGCTATTTTTCCCAGTATAGTTGATCGTTTCACCTCGTTGCGCAAAGTTGTCGTTTTCACGTGGTAACAACGCCAGTGTGGATTTCAGTGTTAAACGCTCACATTGTTTGGAGACTTCTGTCACTGTATGCGCCTCTGTTATTTCCACTTCAGTTTGTTGCCAATCTTACATGTAAACACGTACATACAACACAAAGGCATACACACCTCACCAACAGCCAAAACAAGAAACAGAAGTAAAAACGAGTCAGATTTGCTACCACCAGCATAATCAATTGAAAACCCAAAATGTATAAATATGTATGATTGTATAAGCGATGATAAGTATTCACGAAATAAATGGCCTTTATCCACTTTGTTATTAATGTGTTTTTTCTTCCTAATTATAAATATATATATATATATATATATGTATGTATATATATATGGGTTTAATGAGTATATTCTGCATAAATTACGCTAGAAAAATTTTCCTCAAGTGAATTAAATTAATTTATGTATCAACGATGTTAGCATTCTGGTGTAAAGTATTTTCCCCAAATTTTGTTAGTATTACAGTAAATCATTATTAGAATTTTTAAGCCAAATTCGAACCATCATTTATTTATTTCGATCAGTCCTAGTGTGCGTTAATCTAGCTAGACTACTTTGATTTTAATTTTAGGGAACCAGCATTGTCCAATTGTACTAATGACTTCGTGACAAAGTTTAGCTTTCTTGTTACTTATTTATTTATTTATTCCGAGAATTTTAAATAGTCTTCCCGGGTAATTTTTTTGGAGCTTTCTCATTCGACTGTGATTGATTTAAATACATTTTATTTGGTCACTTTAAAAAGAATGGCACATATTTTATAATGAATTAAATTGGAGAAATTGTGAAATTGGTTAAATTTGCTCATTATAGCTGACAGGAGCAACATGGAATGCCATTCCTCATTGTTTTTTCGTCCAACAAATGTTCCCATGTGATTTTTCGATATTTTTAAACAGATGTTTTTTAGAATCAATGAAGTCTTAATATATCAGTCTAACTGCGATAAATTTTATTCAATTTTACCTACTTCTTTATAATTTGTCAACTAATCAGTAAGTATTACCAAATAAGCTGACAGCGAAAATTTGTTTTTAATTTAATGTTAATAAGAATATATTTATATAGACGAGCCAACAATTGTTTTTTGTCTGAGTTTTCTAGAAATTTGAACTGATTTTTAAACTTAATGGCTAATTAGATAATTTTTTTTGTAATATATCCACACTCTTTGTAAATCTATAAATTTAATTTTGCATAGTAATAGCAAACGCTGATTAGTAAACTGAGCAGCGAATTAAAATAAAATATCCACACCGTATTTTTTGACGAAAGAAACACAAAACTTGTCATTAATTTAAAAACTGTATGACGATATTTTTTATCGAAAGACTATTAACTGGTGACTGGGTTGCAAGGCTTTCAACTTTACTTTTTCAAAGTCGTTTATCTGTTGGTGTTTTGCGGTCAGTTTTGACGGTTTGTACATTTTTTATGTCAATCTTGCGTGATTTCCCCTTGATAATAGCCGGCTTTTAACCTATTAAAGTATTGGTCAACGCAGTGAGCAGTCGTCTACAAAAATAACTCCTGTTTGACGCGACGCCCTGAACCCCCATCAAACTCAAATCTAAGTCCTTTGATTAGTTGACACTTCACAGAACCTCTTTCCCCCTCGTTTCTGAGACGCCTCGTTTGTCACATAATATATCGTACTCGGATTAAGTTAAAATTTCTGAAATAGAAAAGGTAACAATTTCTAGAATTGTCAATCTAATGGCGAATTACGCAAAGAAGTGTACTGCACGCAAGAATCCATGGCTTTTTACTTAATTGTTCTTCAAATATTCCAAATTCATATACTTAAACACAATGCATTTAATTGTATTTCTAATTGAAATTGCAAAATTCTGGTTCGATGAAAAGGAAATTAATTGATAACGTAATCGTATAGAATACGAAAAAGCAAATACGAATCAACGGTTTTCTTGATTTTTCGACGTTAATTTTGAACAAAATTTGTAACTTTGCCAGTCTATCTAATCCGTCATCTCATCGTTAAGATATAAATATATAATCAATGTTATCTATCTCGAAATTAAATTTTCACAGATAAAATTTCTATCGAGGAAATTTTAATAATCTAGGCAAATATAATAGAATTCACTTGATAACAATAGCAATGCAATTTTGCAGAAATTTGGTGCTTTGTTCTAGCTTCTTACGTTATTTGAAGAGTTAAATAATAGAACACTTTTAATACCAATTTAGCCCGATTATATTTCATGTTGATTCTATTTTAGCACCAAATTTCACGAAACTATATCTGCACTCGATCTTGGAAGATACATATCTTAAGTATAAATTTAACCTTCCATACAATAAAAAATATGAAAATGATGTTAGATTTGCCGCGGCTAGGATTCATCCATCGGCATTTGGTTCAGAGTCGTAAAATCCTATCCTCTTCTTCAAATGTACATAAAGCACGCAATTTTATTTTACATACACACTAGTATTTATTGATTTTTTTAAGCCCGAACGCATTACGCTATCGCGATCCAATTAAAACTGTAAACTAGCCATTTGGGTTCGGTCGCTATAGGAAAAACAATATATCACCTGGGCAACTGATGAGTTATAATGGCAGGATCTGCGTTTGAAGTTCTGACAAAAATGTAATGAATTCCCAACACGGACAAAATTGTACTACTTCATAAATTTTCTCTCCAAAATTAAGTAAGTTTATAGTTTAATCTGATAAAATATATGTAACCAAAATAATGCTAGAAAATTTCAGTTCAATATCATTTCTTCAGTTGGAATGATGTCTGTTCTGTAAAGATAGATAGAGCTGTAATTACAAGGATAGGCCAAAAAGGTTCTATCTGTAAGAAAAGCTAACCAAAAATATAGTACGGTATATGATGGAATATTGTCTGCAAATTGCAAAAGGGGTGTCTCAAGAAATAGACTAGTATTCTCCGAAACAAATGTGCTTATTTAATTGTCCCGTCGGCGGCAACTTCTCGAAAAAACTTGAACAATTCCAAACAGGACGAAACCGATCTACTGGATTAAATGTTTCTATTATCTGATGCAACTTTAAGATTTTACTACTGTCATATATATAAACACCTGTACTATAAAGAGAAAAGACACTTTTGAAAATCTAGATTTACTTCAGTTTTTTAAAGAAAATGAATTTATTTGTACATTATTATTCAATCTATTTAATGTCATCCTCGACTTTTAGTAGTAATATGAATTTCTAAAATTCTAATGTTGGTATGCATGTAAATTGACAAATATAGGGAAGCTAATGTTCTGTTTTCACATTGGAAACCATGTTGATGCATGGTAACAATTGGAGGATTTGAATAAAGTTAATTGAAATCCTTACTAGTCTTTCAGAAAGAAAAGAAAATGCAGCTTTATTTCACGGATTTATTTTATCGAGTCGATGTTTTTCAATGTATTCATTGGTTAGTGCAGAATGGGAATATCTGTTATAAGCAACATAAAAAGTAAATAAATTAAAATTTCAGAGATTATGATCATATTCATTCCACAATTTTAAAGACTCTGCCACGATTATTACAAATACTACTTTTACGACAGGGTATACTCTGACAATTGCTAATATGTCTATTAATTCATCTACAAATATGAATGCAACTAATTATACTACGAATACTACAAATACTACTACTACGATTGCTATAGATAATAAAACTTCTACTACTATTACTAGTAATAGTTCTACTAAAATACCAAAAACATCCACTACTACTACTATTAATATTACTCATACCATTTTTGCTACAATTTCTAATATTATTATTAATAGTACTTCTCATCCTATTATTATTATTACGACTAATACATCAAATAATAATAATAATTTTAATTTTTGTTCGACTACGAATTATATTAAATGAATTACTTCTATTACTTATACTACTTTTACTATCATAACTGCTGCAGCTATCACTTCTACTGCTCTTACTGCCATTACTAGTAAATTCATTATTAAAATTATTATTAATAGTTTCTGTTTAACTAATAGCAATAGTAGTAGGTGTTTTAGTAAGTTTAGTAGAATTAATAGTAGTATTATTTGTGGTCGTAATATTAGTGGCTGCAGCATTAATTGAATAAGTATTATTAATATTTTTATATTTACTATTAGTAGAATTATGATAGCCATCATCATTAGTATTATTATTAATAATATATTTCGCATGAGTATTGCTTTTAATAGTAGCAGTAGAGCGTTGAAGTGGTAATAGTAATAGCAGTCTCAGTAATATTATTAGTAGTAGTTGTTGTCATAATAGAAATAATAGTATCAGTAGTAGTAATAGTAACACTAGAATGAGAAGTCGTATTAGTGATATTATTATTACTACTATTATTGTTAATAATAATATTTCGATTATAATTAATAATAGTATTATTTTTAGTACGTTTATCAATATTGATTACGAAAACAAAATTCGGTGATAATAAAAATATTAATATTAAAAAAATAAAAATATTGAAAATAATAATAATAATAATAATAATAATTAAAAAAAAGACGGCGATAACAATAATAATGATTAATTTAATTAATTTGATTATTATTATTGTCAGCATTATAATTATTACTTATTACTTATAACACATTGATAATAATGTAAATAATAAAATGTTATTCTAATAATATCTATAATGGTAATATATAAAGTAACATAAATATTAATTTTATATGCTTATTTCCGATGATTTCCATCTTGACGGTAAACAAAAAAGAGCGACATGCAGCTCAAGCGCTCAATTATACAATAGCGCTTGTCTTAATGATATGTATTTCTTCCAAGTTGACTATTTTGTTGAGTAGAAATGACTAAAATTATTTGGAATCTAAGCAAATGCGTAGAAATCAAAATATATTTACGTGCTTAAAATGGCATTAAAACGCTAAAATGATAAAATATTTCCTTCGAATATATTCATGAAATACAAGCAAACAATTTGAATGCCATTCAATGTAAAGGCAAGCTTGCTTCCGGTCACTTTTTTGTTACTTCCAAGAAACAAATTTTATTCGCGAAATAACAATTTAGGTAAAGTAATTCTCTCTTTACATCTTTATATAAAATCATATAAGCTAAACGGTTTTGCGTGTAACCACATAGCAGAACACGATATTTTAATAAAACAGAAGAGATAAAAATTAAATCAAATTTCAAATTACATCGCGTTTAAACGAGAACTGAAAAAAGGCAATGTTAGTATTGTGATAGCACGAAAACTATAAATAAACTTCATGATAATGTATAACTTGATATTTTATCAAATACTGGTTTGTTTATTAATGAATATAAATAAATTTAATTAACTACAATAATTTTATTACTCTAAAATGTAGTTTAAATTACACAATTAATCAATCATTGATTGTGCAAGAATTTAACGGCAATTCTTTAAATTATGATGGTCTTAATATCAAGCTCGTAAACATGATTTAAGGAATTGCTATCACCTCCAGCACAATCAATTGTGTGATGTATATACCTGTGAAAAATCTTCAAAATGGCTGCGTTGAAAAAGAAATTGTGCAACCGATATTTCTAATTAAGTACAATGTATGCGAGACTACTCGAGGCGAGAGAGGCATATCTTATTTTGCTTACCTTATATATTATTTGCGGTTTCATCCTAACTGGTCTTTTTATCGTCGTGCTCTGATGATTATCGTGGAAGGTCAAAACAGTTCAGTCCGTGTGATTGACGGTAGTTCTTTTATGTTGCACGAAGTCATGGTTAAATACAAGGGGATTGCTTTCTTCTTTAAACTCGCAAACTTGATTTAATGAATTAAATTAAATTGCAATACCAATTTATTAATATAATATTATTATAATTATAATATTTATAAATGATATTTATATTATAATAATTTATTTTACGTGCGCATTTGAAATATTTTACACTACCTATTTTATACAATAAACCACGATGTTTAATTGTTCCCTGAAT